>JAJKFI010000043.1:2212701-2245616 GCA_029204185.1 Lerista edwardsae | reverse complement strand
GTGCCCGGGTCTTTATATGTCCCATCCCTGACCCCACCCCCACACACGTGTGCCAGGGTGTTGATATGTCCCATCCCTGACCCCACCCCCACTCACATGAGTGCCCGGGTCTTTATATGTCCCATCCCTGACCCCACCCCCACACACATGTGTGCCCGGGTGTTGATATATCCCATCGCTGACCCCACCCCCACTCATATGTGTGCCCGGGTCTTTATATGTCCCATCCCTGACCCCACCCCCACTCACATGTGTGCCCGGGTCTTGATATGTCCCATCCCTGCTGCTGTACTGTTTCTGTTGCTCTAGGTGTAGTAGCCCTCTGTTTCATATCCTGTAGTTGTTTGTGACGCTGCTGTACTGTTTGTGTTGCTCTAGGTGTACCAGCTCCGTGACGTAGCGTTGCAAGTTCCCCCCCCGAGGTGTTTCCTGTGTACGCTGTTGTTTCATCTTTGTAGCCTTTGGTTGCACCTGCCCAATTGCCTTATATTACACAGTGAAAGTTAACTTTCAGAGAGAAAGTAAACTTTCAACAGCCACAGCACCTTCTGCCAACTGTCCACTGCCAAGCAGGGACCGCCCACATGTCCACAGAACACATTGTATCGGTTTGTCTGCGTGAAACCTGTTTGCTGCTGTTTGTCTTTACTTCAACTGTCAAGAGTTCAGTTGCTGCCTGAAGATTCCGCATGTCATTTGCATGTCATTTGCATCTCATCATGACATCACCAGAGCCTCGGAATGTTCAGTTCAGCCCATAGCCAGCCATAGAGAACCACAAATTCGCTTGTACCCGCGCCCGTGGGGGCGCGATCCGTTCCAAAACCACGCAGCGATGGTTTCGGGATGCCAAGGCACCCACGTGCCGAGTTTGGCGCGAATCGGTCCAGGCGTTGCGGAGCCTATGTGGAACAAACATACACACACACATACACACACACATACGCTCTTCTTTATATATATAGATAAATGTTTGGGCATTGACATTCTGTAAAGGCATGCAATATTGATAACAAGTTAAAAACTATCAAAGGTTGAAAAGAGAAAAAGAATTTTGCCTGTGACAAGGTTTTTTCAGTAGTTAATAATGGATTATTCACAACACTTTGGGATTTGAATATATCTTGAGGAGCTTGCATTATCTCATGGCAAACCATATCAGTCTTGATATACTCCTTGGCACAGAGCCTTTTTGGGTTTCTTACACAAGTTCCCCACAAAGATCAAGACCAAGTGTTGGCCAAGAACCACAAGGTAGATACTGAGTTTTTAGGTGTAAATCAATATACTGAAATCACTGTTCTTTCGTTCTTTCTTTCGGGCTGTTTTCCCTTAATTAAACTTGGCTGTGAACGAATTTTTTTTTCTGTCTTAGCAAATCAGTAGGAACCCACTGCCATACAGGAACCATGTCTTCTGGGAACTTTCGGAGGAGAAGGCAGCAGTGAGACAGCTACCAGGCTGCCATGATTGCTCTCCTTCCTCCCTTATAGATGGTGGGCTGAGGTTATAGCAGCCAGTGGAGTTGCTTCACTTCCACTGAAGCAGAGGAGGCAGAGATTTGCACACACCCATGACGGCAGCAGCAGCGGGAAGAGGGTGGTGGTGGTAGTGATGATTTCCCATGCAGGTGTCATTTTCCTTGGGTCATGGCTGCAGCCACAGAAGATTTGGTGGGGGTGTGTGAAAGGGGGAGCAGTCCTTTTATTGAGCGCTCAAAAGATTGTTTAGAAAATGATTGCAGTGGAGGAGGAGGAGCTAGAAGAGAATGGAGCAGCGGCTGGGCAGGTAGCAGGCCGGGAAACAGGGTGTGTTGGTGAAGGTTGCGGGACACCCCTGCCAGCTTCCTGCCTCCCCTAACCTGTTGCTCAAAGTGGCCATTTCAGCTGGTCTCATGTTTGGGCTACCCTTGATATTTACTAAAATATTTACTAAATATTTCAGTAAATATTTACTAAAATTTTATTTTACTAAAATAAAATATTTTTTTATTTTTGATATTTACTAAATATTTTTGATATTTTTGATATTTACTAAAATAACAACAGTATTTGTTGAACAGAGAACAGATCCTAACCTGGAGATTGGCCGGCACAGTTAGGCCAGCAAAGTTTGACCGGCACAAGGGACACCGTAAAGTATGTTTGGACCACTCTTGGAGTCAGAGAGGCCAGCACACAGATGTGCAGCACCCTCCCTGACACAAAGGGTGGTCCAAATGTGCTTTATGGTGTCCCTTGTGCCAGCCAAACTTTGCTAGACTAACTGTGCTGGCCTACCTCCAGGTTAGGATTGTGCCCTAAGTTTGTAGGAGCTGAGCTCCTGTGTAACATAGTTCCTCCCCTTTGCCTCCAGATACACAGGAGCTCCTGCAACACTTAGCATTCCCCCCCTTCAGGACCCCAATTAAATGACATTGCGCCCCCCCGCAACGTCATGATGTCATGATGTTGCGGGGTGTGCCTCCCTTCCCGGCTTGGAGGGCGGGGAGCGGCTGCTGCGCCCTCCGAGCTGGGAGGGAAGCCGCCGGGGCGCACTCCGGGCCAGGGGTTTAAAGTGCACTTTAAACCCCCAGCCTGGAGTGTGCAGTGCCCGCTCCCCACTCTGTCTGCCAGGGTGTGCGAGCACTTTAAAGTGGAGCGGGCATGCTGGGCGCCATGTTGGGGGGGCGTGGGGGAGCCATGACATCGGCGCCCCCCCAAGATGGCGCCCAGGGCTCTTGCCCCCATAGCCCGCCTCCTGGATCCGTGACTGCCTCCATATTTGGGTTGTTCAAGTTGCCCCAAACAGTGCCAATTTGTGGTTCTTGCCAGTATGTGTCTTGGTGCCCCCCCCCCAGTGTGCACCTTAGCTCTGCTGCCTGCGTGCAGTTCCTTGTTCTCCTCAGGGATGGCTTTTTGTGAAGTGGCTGGCTTGGAGGATTCTGGGAGCGGATTTTCTCCTCTCTTAGCATTTTCTCCAGCTGGCTGTTTATCAAGGCTGGGGAGTGTGTGTGTGTGTGGGGGGGAGCAGGAAGCCCAGGCAATGGCTTTGGCTGTTTTCCTTAGTGCTCTTGTGAGAGCACCGGGAACAAGATCACAGCAGCAGTGGAACTACAGGAGGAGGAGGAGGAGGAGGAGGAGGAGGAGGAGGAAAGCCCCCACTTCCATTCTCCTCTTGAATGTTTGTAGGAGAGCATGCAAGAAAGATGCTTCTTGGGAGGAAAGCTATGGTGAACCTGGACAACTTAATAAAAAGCCGAAACATCACCCTGCCAACAAAGGTTCACATAGTCAAAGCTATGGTTTTCCCAGTAGTCATGTATGGCTGTGAGAGCTGGACCATAAGGAAAGCAGAGTGCCGAAGAATAGATGCTTTTGAATTATGGTGTTGGAGAAGCCTCTTGAGAGTCCCCTGGACTGCAAGGAGATCCAATCGGTCAGTCCTCCAGGAAGTCAAGCCTGATTGCTTCCTGGAAGGACAAATACTGAAGCTGAAACTCAAATACTTTTATTTGGGAAGTATTTCTTCTCACCTCATGAGAAGAGAGGACCCTCTAGAAAAGACCCTCATGCTGGGAAAGATTGAAGGCAAAAGGAGAAGGGGGCAGCAGAGGATGAGATGGTTAAATAGTATCACCGAAGCAATGAACATGAAATTGGGTGAACTCTGGAAGCTAGTGGAGGACAGGGAGGCCTGGCGTGCTGTGGTCCATGGGGTTGCGAAGAGTTGGACTTAGCTACTGAAAAACAACAACAATGCAAGAAAGAGGAGAGGACTGCCAAGTATTGCTGGTAGTGGGCTATGTGCCAGGGTTCCTAACAGAGAATCTCTCACCTGCTTGCCACTTCTCCTAGCCCACCACTGAAGGTGGGGGGACCAGTTGGCCTCATGGTTGGGCCACTCTGTCCTTTACCTTTCTCTGATGACCTATCAGTTGTCTGATCTACCACTGAAAATTATTGGAGCCTGTCACTTTGACCTTGGATTTTAGTGGTCATGTCAGTCTCTTGGAAGATGGGTTTCTGGTGACACAGGAAGGCCTCTTGATGTTAATGAGGTTGCAAATCTCACCACCCCTATCATAGGAGACAGTATCCCAGGCAGGGACTGCCTTAAGCCAATGTGACCAATGTCGTCACATTTGGCCCCGCACTTTGCGGGCCCCCGCACCAGCACAGTGAGCATATCACCTGCTGCAGCAGCCAGGATCTCTATAGGCTGTAAGTCAGTGGTGTGAGCAAAGCAGCTTTATCTTGGGTCCTCTTGCCTGTCCCTGTCTCCCAATGGCCCAAAATGGGCCTCTTGGAACCAGTTGGTGGTGATGTCATAATGTCAATACCAACTATTTCCAGGCATCACACTTTATGCGCAGCACCACAAGGGCTCTTCTTGGTGAGTGGGGGCCCCGTGGGAATGCCCCACATTAGCCCCTGCAGCTCCTGGAGCCAGCCCTGCTTCCAGAAGTGATTGAGACAAAATAATAAGGTGTAGTAGGGAAGGGGCAAAACTTTCAATTCTTTGATCTTAAATGTTGGCCTGGAGACACTGAGAGTAGAAGGATCTATGGAAAATGAATTTTCGAGGTGTATACAAGACAATGCCAAGGGTATCTTCCAGGAGCCTGTCTCCTGGTGGCCAAGTTGTACAGTATAATGTGGGCCAGTGGCGTAGCTATCTATGGGGTGGGGGTGCAGCCCCCCAGGTGCCATTTTCTGAGGGGGGTTCACCACTGAACCCCAAATTCCAAAAATTGCAGGTTTATGGCATAATATGGTCATGCTGTATACCAAGTATGCTTCTAATATGGATGTGGAATGCCACCCGGAATTCTATCAAACGCTATGGCCAAAAAAGTAAAAAAACGAAAATAAAAATTCTTTTGAACAAATCACATCTTTCAAAATCGCGGTTTTAAGGAATAATGCCATCATGCTGTATACTGCTGGATGCGGAGTTTCACCAGGAATTCAATGAAACCCCCCGGAGTGTCATACCTTAATGGTAGCAAACGTTAGGGCCAAAAGAACAAAACAATTTTGCAGGGGCGGGTGTAAAAATGCCCTAGCTATGCCACTGATGTCGGCTTCTTCGGGCGTACAGAGGCACATGCAGGTCTGCGTGGAATGAATCGAAGGGGCGGGGAGCCAGGACTCAACTTCAGCCTGGACGATGGAAGCTTCCCTGCTGTTGCAGAGAGAGTTGAGCTCTCTTCCTCGCCCCCCTTTCCCGCTGCGGAGCAAAGCGCTGGCTGGGCTCTAGCGGAACGCCCGCGGCCAAGGAGTGCTTGCAGCCGCCGGCGCCTTTCTGCCCCCGCCCCCTACCCCGTGTCCACAAGTGGCGCGACGGAAGAGGGCTGCCTGCGGTCCTGGGCACGTCGAGCGGGCTGCGAGGGCGGCTCGTGCGGGCTCCCGTCGCCGCCACTGGCTTTAGCTCCGCGCCTTCCCTGCCCTTGCGAGTGGAGGCGGAGGAGGCCGCCCGGATCCGATTTCTCTGAGCCCGCCGGCCTCGGCTGCGCCCGCCCCCTCCCGCAGCGTCGCCCGGGGCCGCGCCGTGTTTCTGGGCGCCGCAGAGGAGTACCGCCGCGATGGGAAGCTGGGCTGTGGCGGCGGCGATGGTGCTTTGCAGCCTGGCTGCCGTTGCCACCCTAGGTAAGACGGCGGGCCGGAGGGAGAGGGAGAGCGTGGCGGGGGAACGGAGTCTGCCCGCCGCTGTCCGGAGGGCTTTTCAGTTGCGCGCTGCTCCAGGCCGTGTGCCCCGCGGGTCGTCGCGCTGGGAGCGGGTCGCCGGCTACTTGAGCTCGTTCTCGGCCCATCCGGAGAACAAAATTAACGCCCTGCCTCTCGGTGCCCCCTGGAGGAGTTGTGTGTCATACGATCTCGGGTCGCCTGAGCTGGGGGTGGGAGGACGGACGTCTGCTTTGGGGATGCACATTTTGGGCAAGCAAAGCAAAGCGGCATCCCAGAGACAGAACCGAGGAGTAGAGGCTGTGTTTCAGCCTTAGCAGCAATGGAAGAGCGAAGTGCCTCTGCGCACGCCTCTAAGCAGCTGGAATTAGAAGTCTCGTTGGTTGTTGCGTCCTTCTTTAGCCCTAGGGATCCAATGCGTGAAAGTGTTTAATGTGGCTGTTTGCTTGCTTTTTGAGGTGGCCTGTGATTTCTCAAAGCTTTCTGCCTGAATCTGTATTGTGGTCTCTTCTGCTGTGATGCTTGCTCTGTGAAGGGGCTCTAGATTTAGGGTGCAATCCTAACCAACTTTCCAGCTCCGGGGTAAGGAAACAAGCATTCTCTTACCTTGAGGAGACCAACAGTGACTGCCCGCCAATGGCAGGATGCAGGACATGTCCCATTAACACAGCTATATTAGTGCTGGAAAGTTGGTTAGGATTTGGGCCTTATTCTCATTGAAGCAGACGGCACAAAGGACCCTGTACTGGGTAAACACTGGTCCTCACCATAATCCTTTTCTGAAGGCAAGCCCATGAACAGGAGCCACCCAAAATATGGCTGATTGCCACTTTACAGATCTGTCTTAAAAATACAAGTTCCTAAATTGAATCTTATGCCCAAATCAATCTTCGGATTTAAGAGAAACAGAAACAGCCGAAGACAAAAAACTTGGGAAACAGCTGAACATATAAGAACATAAGTAGAGCCCTGCTGGATCAGGCCAAAGTTCCATCTAGTCCAGCTTCTTGTATCTCACAGTGGCCCACCAGGTACCCCAGGGAGGCACGAGACACAAGATGCTTACATCTTGTTGCCACTCCTTTGCACCTGGTACTCTGAAGTAGCCTACTACTAATATAAGGAGGTTGCACAATCCATCATGGCGTATAGCCCACGATAGACTTTTCTTCCAGAAATCCGTCCAAACCCCTCTTAAAGGCATCTAGACCAGATGCCATCACCACCTCCTGTGGCAAAGAGACTAACCACCCGCTGGGTAAAAAAATACTTCCTTTTATCTGTTTTAACTCTCCCAATTCTCAGTTTTAGCGGATGCCCCCTGGTTCTGGTGTTTTGAGAGAGGGAAAAGAACATCCCTCTATCAACTCTATCCCTTCCATGCATTATTTTGTATGTCTCAATCATGTCCCCCCACAGGTGCCTTTTTTCTAGGCTGAAGAGCCCCAAACGCTGTAGTCTTTTTTCATAAGGGAGGTGCCCCAGCCCTGTAATCATATTTGTCACTCTCTTCTGCACCTTTTCCAGCTCCACTATATCCTTCTTGAGGTGCGGCGACCAGAACTGCACACAATATTCCAGGTGTGGCCTTACCATCGATTTGTACAATGGCATGATAATATTGGCTGTTTTGTTCTCAACCCCTTTTTTAATTACCCCAAGCATGGAATTGGCCTTCTTAATTGCTGCCGCACACTGGGTCGATACCTTCATTGAATTGTCCATCAGCACCCCAAGATCTCTCTCTTGAGCTGTCACAGACAGCTCAGCACCCATAAGCCTATAGGTGAAGTTTTGGTTTTTTCCCCCCAATGTGCATCACTTTACACTTGTCTACTTTGAAACGTATCTGCCATTTTGCTGCCCATTCCCCCAACTTGGAGAGATCCTTCTGGAGCTCTTCACAATCCCTTCTGGTCTTCACCACCCAGAAAAGTTTAGTGTCATCTGCAAACTTGGCCACCTCGCTGTTTGTCCTTGTCTCCAGGTCATTTATGAACATATATTCCACTCAATGACTTGAATCTGCACAAAAATGTGAATTAATTCTGTGGAATTGGTGTGGGGGAAAGCTCCTGATGCCACTTGTGCTTTATAGCCCTTGTGTCAGCTGGCATTGGACCATGCTTTCTGTTCTTGAACATCATGGCCTCTTTAAAGTCAGTGAAAATGCAAGTATCAGCACTGTTTTTCCTTTTAGACACTTCTGCTTGTTGAGGGTGGTTTTTTGTTTTTTTGTGTTTTTTTTTGTCTCTCTGTGTGTTATTTTTGTCAGTGGCTAAGGAAATATGCTAACCACCTAATTATAGGGTATCTGAGGGATTTAAATATCTTATTCCCTGTGAGCATTTAAAATAAATAGGCTATTTGTGGTGTGCCTTGACTTGTTGAGTGCATGCAGTGGCTTAATGCTGGCCATTGAACATGTGTCACTTTCTTTCTTGATACTTGTTACAGTATCCTGAAAAAGTGAGCTCATCTGACTTGTGGAGTTAGGAGAGTAAGGGAGAGGGAAAGGGGATAAAGATAAGGCTTTCTATTCTTGAACATCATGGCCTCTGTAAAGTAAGTGAAAATACAAATATCAGCACCTACCATATATGAATACCACTAATTCTGGCCCTCCTGTCCCTGTTCTGCCCCCTCTCTGCCCCATCCCCGCCCCTGTTCCGCCCCCTCTCTCCCACTGCAGACTCACTTGGTGCTGTGTCCTTGCTGGCAGTCTGCACATTTGGCCACCAACAATTGTGCTGGTGGCATCGTTATGTTTACTAGTGGCAGGCATGACACCATCATACCACATTTGCTGGATGCAAGCACTTCTGCCTGGACCCTGATGGTTCTGTTGCCGGAACACTTAGGCGGTTTAGATAGCTGTTAATGAAGTCTTAACAGTCAAGGAACTGTAATTAGGGATTCACATGCCTACCTATGATTTTAATATAGACTAGCTGTTCTTTAACATTCCTTGTTTACCTTATTTACAGCCCTAGCCTATGCATATTTACTCAGAAGTCCCATTATTGTCAATGTGGCTTACACCCAGGTAAGTGTGAATAGGAATGCAGCTTCACTTAGAGTGCAGTCCTAATCTAGAGTTAGACTGGCACAGTTAGGCCAGCAAAGTTTGGCCAGCAAAAGGGACAGTGTAAAGTATGTTCGGACCACTCTTGGAATCAGAGAGGCTATCACACAGACATGCACCATCCTCCCTGACTGCAAGAGTGGTGCAAACATGCTTTATGGTGGCCCTTGTGCAAGCCAAACTTTGCTGGCCTAACTGTGCTGGCCTAACTCCAGGTTAGGACTGCACTCTTAGTTACAAGACATGAAGGCAGTGGTGGTATCTAAAGCGGGAGGAACTGGTACGCTGGGTGAGACTTACGTGTGATTGGCTGCCCGTCCATTCGGTTCTGCTGCCTGCCCGCCCGCCATGCGGGCTGCCCTGGCCTCGGAGGGGGGCGCCTGCTCGCTGGGGGGGACGGGTGGGGGGCGCGCCGGGTGCCTGGGCGAGTAGCAGTGGGGCGTGCCAACTGGGGGCAGCCCGTGCGGCGGGCGGGCAGGCTGTGGAACCGAATGGACGGGCTGCCAATCAACCGTACGTCCCGCCCAGCATTCCGGTTCCTCCCGCTTTAGATACCACCACTGCATAAAGGGTATGTGCAACTTCCTAGTTTTGGAAGTAGGCTATCTTAGAATGCCAGGTGCAAGGGAGTGGCAACAGGATGCAAGCCTCTTGTGGTCTTGTGTGCTCCCTGAGGCATCTAGTGGACCACTGTGAGATACAGGAACCTGGTCTGGATGGGCCCTTTGCCTTGCTCCTTAGGGGCCTTTCTTACGTTCTTACCCTGTTTTTTTAATAGTCAGCGTGCTGCTAAGTATGACCACCCTATTAGTTTTAGACTGTAATGTCAGCCTGGCAAGCCTGAACATTCCTTTCCATATGTTTCCTGTCTTTGTAATTTGTTACACGTGCGCAAAAACAAATGTGCTGACAGGTACATGCTTCTAATATGGGTGTATGGAATCTCGACCAATGCGGTGGCATTCTGTCACTTTCTGTAATTACAAAAAAGTCAGTGTCTTGGGTGAAAGAGTAGTGTTTTATTGAAAGGATTGTGTACCATTGTCCATAAGGGGAGGATTGGAGAATAAAATTGCCTAGTAACCAAAAGAATTGTGTGAAGAAAAAATTCAACACATTTATAATTGACCAGATAAAGTATGTCTGAATAGAAAATGCTTCTCCTTTCAGCGACCAGCCCTTTCTAAAAGGACTGGCTGTGAAAGTGGAGGGGAGGAGGGAGAGAGAATGCAATGTGCTTTGAATCCCACAAGGAAAGGCGAAGATGCATTGTTTCTGTGTTGTGGTCAAACAAGGAGTGAGTTGGAAGAAGGGGAGGCCCTGAAGAGAGAGAAAAGGAAAAAAAAAACCCCAATTAAGTGCCAGTTTTGACCAGCTGTTCCTGCCTGGGAAGAGGGAAAGGGCATGGAAATGAAAAAAAAAATGAACTAGACAGACTGTTCTTTTCCTGAAGAAAGCCAGTGGTTCCCAAACATTTTTGACTGGAAACTCCCTTGACTTCCTGGGCCATTGGCCGCAGCTCCCCATTAGGGCTACAGTTCTATAGCTTGTAAAGGGTGGCAGTTTATTGTGAGGATTCTGTTACTACCCAAGCTAATTTCTGTAGCTTCCTGGGGAGCTACAACTCACAGTTTGGGAAGTAAGCTAAAGGGTCTGTAGGAGAGCCTTTTCCCCTGGAGGCAAAGTGAGAAGAGGCTTGGAACTTCTTAAGGAAGTTTTGCAATCAGATTAAAGCTATGTCTAGTTTTTGGAGGCTTCTGCAGGCCGTTCTGAGACCTTTGGAGGTGAATAGAGAGGGGTGCTCATCTGGCGCAACCCAGGAAAGTTCTAGGTAATGGTAATTGTGTGAGGTTCAGCTATTGACCCCAGTATCCGTGAAATTCCTTATCCATGGGGGAGGGGGAAGGTCTGGAACCAAAGACCTGCAGGAGGGCCCACTGTATGCCCTGTTACATTCCCTCCCCACCCACCCCCACAGCAGCTTATCTGCCCCAGAGCAGGTCCCTGGCTCTGGCAGTGAGCTGTTGATACTACCACTGCTTTGTGGCAGTGACTTGAAAATGGCCTCAGTATGTTATCAGCAACCAATTTTCAACACAGTCATACAGAGGGTGATAGGATTGAGTTGCAAGTGTGTAAAACTGAATATTCAGATTCTCAATAATATGAATGTATTGTGTAACAACCTTCTATTAATGTTGTTGTTGTTGTTGTTGTTCAGTCGCTAAGTCGTGTCCGACTCTTCGCGACCCCATGGACCACAGCACGCCAGGCCTCCCTGTCCTCCACTAGCTTCCTGAGTTCGCCCAATTTCATATTCATTGCTTCGGTGACACTATCTAACCATCTCATCCTCTGTCGCCCCCTTCTCCTTTTGCCTTCAATCTTTCCCAGCATGAGGGTCTTTTCTAAAGAGTCCTCTCTTCTCATCAGGTGGCCAAAGTATTGGAGCTTCAGCTTCAGCATTTGTCCTTCCAGGGAGCAATCAGGCTTGACTTCCTGGAGAATTGACCGATTGGATCTCTTTGCAGTCCAGGGGACTCTCAAGAGTCTTCTCCAACACCATAATTCAAAAGCATCGATTCTTCGACGCTCTGCCTTTCTTATGGTCCAGCTCTCACAGCCATACATGGCTACTGGGAAAACCATCGCTTTGACTATGCGAACCTTTGTTGGCAGGGTGATGTCTCGGCTTTTGATTAAGCTATCTAGGTTCACCATAGCTTTCTTCCCAAGAAGTAAACGTCTTTTAATTTCATGGCTGCAGTCACCATCTGCGGTGATCTTGGAGCCCAGGAAAATAAAGTCTGTCACTGCTTCCATTTCTTCCCCTTCTATTTGCCAGGAAGTGATGGGAGTGGTTGCCATGATCTTAGTCTTTTTAATGTTGAGCTTCAAACCAATTTTGGCACTTTCCTCTTTCACCCTCATCAAAAGGTTCTTTAGGTCTTCCTCACTTTCTGCCAGTAGAGTGGTATCATCTGCATATCTGAGGTTGTTGATGTTTCTCCCAGCAATCTTGATTCCAGCTTGTGAGTCATCCAGCCCTGCCTTCCTCATGATGTACTCTGCGTATAAGTTAAATAAGCAGGGTGACAATATACAGCCTTGTCGTACTCCTTTCCCAATTTTAAACCAGTCGGTTGTTCCATGTCCAGTTCTAACTGTTGCTTCCTGACCCGCATAAAGGTTTCTCAGAAGGCAGATCAGGTGGTCTGGAACTCCCATCTCTTCAAGAACTTGCCACAGTTTGTTGTGATCCACACAATCAAAGGCTTTAGCATAATCAATGAAGCAGAGGTAGATGTTTTTCTGGAACTCTCTTGCTTTCTCCATGATCCAGCGAAGGTTGGCAATTTGATCTCTAGTTCCTCTGCCTCTTCGGAAACCAGCTTGTACATCTGGTAGTTCTCGATTCACATACTGCTGAAGCCGAGCTTGTAGGATTTTGAGCATGACCTTGCTAGCATGTGAAATGAGTGCAATGGTGCGGTAATTCGAGCAATCTTTGGCATTGCCCTTCTTTGGGATTGGAATGTAAACTGATCTTTTCCAGTCTTGTGGCCACTGTTGGGTTTTCCAAATTTGCTGGCATATGGAGAGCAGCACTTGGACAGCATCATCTTTTAAGATTTTGAGTAATTCCGCTGGAATGCTGTCACCTCCACTAGCTTTGTTGTTAGTGAGGCTTTCTAAAGCCCACTTGACTTCACTCTCCAGGATGTCAGGTTCGAGCTCAGTGACTGTACCACTGTGGTTATCAGGAACATTTAGATCGGCCTTATAGAGTTCCTCTGTGTATTCTTGCCACCTCTTCTGAATCTCATCTGCTTCTGTTAGGTCCTTGCCATTTTTGTCCTTTATTGTGCCTACCTTAGCATGAAATTGTCCTTTGACATCTCCAATTTTCTTGAAAAGATCTCTAGTCCTCCCCATTCTGTTGTTTTCCTCTATTTCTTTGCATTGCTCATTTAGAAAGGCCTTCCTATCTCTCCTTGCTGTTCTCTGGAAATCTGCATTCAGTTGGGTATATCTTTTCCTTTCTCCCTTGCTTTTGGCTTCTCTCCTTTCCTCAGCTATTTGTAAAGCCTCGTCAGACAGCCACTTTGCCTTCTTGCATTTCTTCCTCTTTGGGATGGTTTTAGTTGCTGCCTCCTGTACAATGTTACAGACCTCCGTCCAAAGTTCTTCAGGCGCACTGTCTACCAAATCTAAGCCCCTAAATCTATTTGTCACCTCCACTGTATATTCGTAGGGGATCTGATTTAGGTCATACGTGGAGGGCCTAGCGGTTTTCCCTACTTTTTTCAGTTTAAGCCTGAATTTGGCAAGAAGAAGCTGATGATCTGAGCCACAGTCAGCTCCAGGTCTTGTTTTGACTGCCTGTATGGAACTTTTCCATCTTTGGCTGCAAAGAATGTAATCAATCTGATTTCGATGTAGACCATCTGGTGAAGTCCATGTGTACAGTCGCCGTTTGTGTTGCTGGAAAAGGGTGTTTGCTATGACTAATGTGTTCTCCTGACAGAACTCTATCAGTCTTTGCCCTGCTTCATTTTGTACTCCAAGACCAAACTTGCCTGTTATTCCTCTTACCTCTTGACTGCCTACTTTAGCATTCCAATCCCCTATGATGAGAAGGACATCTTTTTTGGGTGTTAATTCTAGAAGCTGTTCTAGGTCTTCATAGAAGCGGTCAACTTCTTCCTCATCAGCACCAGTGGTTGGGGCGTAGACTTGGATTACTGTGATGTTGAAAGGTTTGCCTTGGATCCTAATGGAAATCATTCTATCATTTTTGAGGTTATACCCCAGTACTGCTGTTCTCACTCTCTTGTTCACGATGAAGGCTACTCCATTTCTTCTAAGGGATTCCTGCCCACAGTAGCAAATATAATGGTCATCTGAATTAAATTCTCCCATTCCTGTCCACTTTAGTTCACTAACTCCCAGGATGTCGATGTTCAGCCTTGACATCTCACGTTTGACCACATCTAGCTTGCCTTGATTCATAGATCTGACGTTCCAGGTTCCTATGTAGTATTGTTCTTTGCAGCATCGCACTTTCCTTTCACTTCCAGACACATCCACAGCTGAGCTTCCTTTCAGTTTTGGCCCAGCTACTTCACTCTTTCTGGAGCTACTAGTACTCGTGTTCTGCTCTTCCCCAGTAGCATAATGGACACCTTCCGACCTGAGGGTCTCATCTTCCAGTGTCATATCGTTTAGCCTTTTTGTTCTGTAATCCATGGGGTTTTCTTGGCAAGAGTACTGGAGTGGGTTGCCACTTCCTTCTCCAGCGGACCACGTTTAGTCAGAACTCTCTGCTGTGACCTGTCCATCTTGGGTAGCCCTACATGGCATAGCTCACAGCTTCATTGAGCTACTCAAGCCCCTTCGCCACGACAAGGCAGTGATCCATGAAAGGGTCCATGATCCATGAAAGGGTCCAAGGCAGTGATCCATGAATAGATGCATGATCATCTATTAATGATCATGCAATATTCTGTTGTATGGACATACTCCACTAGTTTCAAAGCAGGTGTTCAAAGTTAAATGAATTTTCCTTTCCAAATAACAATTTGCTAAATTGTCCTGAGAAGGAAACTAATAGGCTGCTTACAATCAAAGGCTTCTTTGCACATTCTCGAAATACTTGTTAGTTCACTCACTAGACTGGACACAAGTTTGTTTAAATGCACATATTATCCTATAGCATTGGTATTCAAACTGTGGGTCGGGACCCACTTGGTGGGTTGCGACCTGATATCAGGGGGTCGCGGAAAGGTGGGAGCAGCCATCTTGGAAACTGCAGACCTTATTTTCCTTTTGTGAGTGTTAACAATTTGAATTTTCAAGTGAGGATTGTTTTTTAATTTTGTTTTTAGTTCAGTGCTTTTACATCATATTTTGTCCTAATCTTGCTTTCTGTCAAGGATGTTTCATGGTTGTATAATTGCTGCAGTCCAGGAATGCCAATTTGCATTTCAGGAGTATAATTTTATTATGTTACAATAACAGCACTTCTTGCTTGATGATGGCACTTCTTGCCACAACATCACTTCCAGGTTAATGACATAACTTCTGGTGGGTCCTGACACGAGTGCCATTCTGAAAAATGGGCCTGGTCTAAAAAGTTTGAATACCACTGTCCTATAGCTTTCCCCCCTCGTGCCATTACCTTGGACTTAAAGTGAGTTACTTGCACCCAATTGTGCACCCTTATGGTGCTGTCCATGGTACTGTTTTTTTAAATGATCACTCTTATAAAGTATTTAGACTTGGCATCAACACCAAAGGAGGTCTGAATTGTGACATAGGCTTTCTATCACATTACAGAGTTGATTGACTTAGCACTACTGTGAGGTCAACACTAATTGTGAATTGTTATTGTACTTATGTTACATAATTGTAATACAGTATTGTCATTTTTTTCCTGAAAATTAATTCACGGTTCTCTTTTTCAATTTTTTAGCACAGTAGGACTTTCGGTTGTTTTTGCTGCTACAGATGAACATGGCTTCTCCGCAGAAAGTTCTTGAAGTATTGCTTCAGGCATATTCAGATCAACTAGACATATGCATTTGTGCAAGGGAGTGGCAACAGGATGCAAGCATTGTGTTGTCTCATGTGCTCCCTGAGGCACCCGGTGGGCCACTGTGAGATACAGGAAGTTGGACTAGATGGGCCTTTGGCCTGATCCAGTGGGGCTCTTCTTATGTTCTTACATTGATGTTTCTTCAGTCATTGTTCTGCTCAGTGCAAACCATATAAATGAAGTCGTATCAAGTTGACTAGCTCCCTCTGGGCTTTCTGAGGGTTGGTAAAGGGTAATCTTGATATTGTCTGTTAGTTTCCTGTACATGCATAACAACTATATCACACTGTAAAATTCATTTATTTTACTGTCAGGGTAGGTCATTCTGTAGAATTAGATAGAACTCCTTCCCACACTGTCCCACAGAATGGATCAGAGGCAAATATGTCTGTGGTTTCTTTGAAAAGGCTCCATTTGCCTTGCAAGGAAACCGCTGAATTTAAAAATGAGCATAGAAAGAAGGAATGACTCTGACTTCACAGAGGGCAGGGAGGGCATACAAAATGAAGTACTGAACAAGAAAAGCAACCATATCCATATCAAATCCACTCCCGCCACCCTGTGCACTGGTGGAGAGATGCTGTTACGTAGAAAAGACCAATGCTGGTTCTTTGTCCCCTGGTTTTGCTTCCTTGTTTAACACAAAACAGGGACATGATGCCAGGGTGTCTTGTAGGGAACAATTTTCTGGTTGTGTTGGTGTATGAATAAGCCCATGACTTATTTTAAGGGTGTAAAATCCCTAGTTCTGTACTCCTAAGAACGCAATCCTAACCTGGTGTTATGCCAGCACAGTTAAGTCTTCAAAGTTTGGCCGGCACAAGGGACACTGTAAAGTTAAGTATGTTTGGACCACTCTCGGAGACAGAGAGGCATACAGATCCTCCCTGACTCCAAGAGTGATCCAAACATGCATAAAGGTGGCACTTGAGCCAGCCAAACTTTGCTGGCCCAACTGTGCCAGCCTAACTCCAGGTTAGGACTTTGTTCTATGCCGGGGGTGGTGGTGGTGGTGGCATCATGCAAGAAAACATTTTGTACAAAAATTGTGCTTTGGGCTGGACTGCGTACTTGTGCATCTTGCAGGATCATATTCTAGTGACTGAAGAGTATAATACACAGTCATCTAGAGCTTATTTTGGGGTGCACTAGGATGGAAATTCATGCAGCTCTGTGCTGATAAAGGAACTAGGAACCAACTTCAGCCTCAGATTACTTCCTGCAGTGCTACCTCTTCATGCTGTTTCCCCAGGCTACCCTCATGAGGCCTGCCCATAAAGTGCAACATATCTTCAGAGATGAACCCAAAGAAGCTGGGCTGTGAGAACCAACCTCTTTCTACTTCGAGAGGGGAATGCCTTGTCACAGGCACCCAACAACTAAACAGTGTTCATACCAATTTCTAGTGTGCTGTCTTCTAAACACCTCAGACGTTTGAACTGAGCTCTCTGCTCCATTGGCAGACCCGCCATTTATTGCAGAATTTCATGCTGGTAATGCACTTCCCATCCCGAAAAATAGTACTAAGCTAAGGGTTGTGGTTTTTTTCCCAAGTCGACGAATGCTTTTACTGCACTCAAGGAGCTCATGCCAGAAACGTTAATTATGCAAACCCTGTTGCGAGAACCAGAGTATTTCGTACTTGGCAATATCTCTGCATAATAAACGAAAAAATGTGATTGAACTTGTCAGCAGGTAATGTAAGCAAAAGGAAATCTGTTTCCTGAGCATCTCTAAGTGCAGATTCAAATGGACAGGGAGGTAGGTATGTGTGATACAACTCTCAGACTGGAATACTTGAATACTGGAATACTTGAAATGAATTCCTTGTTGATTGCCATGCATCAGTCTCTTTCTGCACGTAGAAAGCTTGCATGTGAGCAAGGAGGTGAGGCTTGCATCATAGACTGTCCCCTACAAGTCCTTCTGTCTTGCCCTCATTGTGCTATTTCTACCGTTGGCCCCCTTAAAACTATAGGAATGGCAGTAGGGCAGCATTAGGGTGGCTGTGTGCATGCTTTCTTCAGGACCTCAAGTGCCAGAGAAAAGAGAGCTGCTGCATCATGCAGAGAGGGAGGGGAAGAGGGGACTCAGCTATTTCCTGTGCCAAAAAGAACCACATGCCTTGGCTATCTTGGCTCTATGAGCAAGCAGAGCAAATCCCAGCTCATGAGTTGGTCTTTCCTGGGTTCCCATTTATTTCTCTCCATGCCTACATTTGGATCAGATGCTTATGATCTTCAGTGGTTTGTCAACCCGAATTGCTATTAAAATCCTAATTGTAATTCTGTTTTCTCATGGTCTTTTGCAACTTTTAACTCTTTCTAGCCCTGCTACTGTTTTCTCCTGACCGAGCTGATTTGTTACACCTCCCAACAGCAATCAAGTGGAGACTCAGTGCAGGCAGTGGAAATGGGGGCCTGTGTGACTTGCTTGGATTGGGGGTGGGGAAGGTGCTGAATAGAGATGATACTGTGTGTGACTATTAACTTCAGTCATTATAGATCATTATTGAAATTGACCTTAATGTTGAATGTCGTGCAGTGATTCCCACTATAGCTCCGGATGCTATATAGCAGTGTCAAGACACCTTGCTCTGAAGGGTTTGCATACGTAGAGAGTTTGCTTTCAGAATTGCAGGTATTGTAAGGAACTTTAGTATTATAGGGAGGTTTCAGCTAATGGTCATTACAAGGTTTCTGCTACTAGTAAAACTCAAATGTATGGAAATAAAATGTGTGTGTGTGTGTGTGTGTGTGTGTGTGTGTGTGTGTGTGTGTGAGAGAGAGAGAGAGAGAGAGAGAGAGAGAGAGAGAGAGAGAGAGAGAGAATTAAAATGATTGGTGTACAGTTATAATTATTATACTATAACACATTGGGGGTGCAACCCTAACCTGGACTTAGGAGTGTTGTAAACACACCATAAAGCACGTTTGGACCACTCTTGGAGTCAGGAAGTACAGTGCACATCCATGTGCCAGTCTCCCTGACTTCGAGAGTGATGCAAATGTGCTTCATGGCACATTTGCAGCACTCCAGGTTACGATTGCTCCCTGGGTTTGTCAATTTCTGTCAAGATTTCCAACAAAACATTACGCTTATTTGTCTCATTGCTAAAAAATGCATCAATTAATGCTGTTTTCCGGTCACTAGTGCTCTGTTGCCTAAGGTACCATGTACAGCTTCCTAAGTGACCCAACAGAGCTTGTGGCAGTTGCTATGGCCAAAGGGTCAAAACAGAGCTGTGGGAGGGTGGATGTCTGTATAAAGTGCTGGGTTTGGCTGTATGGGGCAGGGTTCACAAGTCAACACTGCAGTCAAATAAGCAGCCCTGCCAGGCATTCCAAGGCAACAGATCATGTTCCGTTTTAGAGGAGGGGACTTAAAGCGTGAGTGTGAACTGCAACATTTGATACTCTGGGCTGAAGCTGGCAATATAAAACCACTGCAGCTGCCCAACCTACATATTCCAGAGAGCACCGGAGTTCTAATTTCCTTCCCTTTAACTTGGGGCCAGATCTGTTGCAACTTGATCTACAGAACTCTTTTTTCTCCCTTGAGATAGTTTTTATATATGAATGTTCATCCAGGTTTCCAAGAATGAAGCACATGGATGTATCTCTAGCACCTGACTCTCAACTATTTCCTTTTAATGGCAGGATAGCGCCATGTGTTCCGTATAATCTGCCTGGCAAGGAGAAGTGTCGAGATTTCAACTGCTGCATCATGAACATGGGTGGTGGCAACAAAGAGCTCAACGTAATAGAAACACATCAGAACTGTACACATTTGCAGAGCGGGTCATTACTAGGAGGGGCTGTAGCTCAGCTGAAGCATACTTGCCCAGGTTCAATCCCTGGCATCTTCAGGTAGGGCACAGAAAAATTCTGGTCTGAAACCTGTAAGAGCTGTTGCCTGTTAGTGTTTACAATGCTGAGCTAGAGGGCCCAATGGTCTGACTCACTGGAAGGCAGCTTTCTATGTATCTTTGCTACTCCTGTGCAGTTTGCTGCTCATGTGCAAACTGCAGTTTCAGAAAAGATCTGGATTCAAGTAACAAGGAATATGTTGCTGGTGCCCCAGTTCCCAGCAGCCTGCCCCTCTAGTTTGGGCTTCTTCATTTCCCAGTTCTGCAGCTTCTATCCAAGTACACATATTTCCCAGAAGATCAATTTAGGAAGTACTGTGGGATCTTGGTATCCACTGATTTGATTTCCGTTTATTTAAGTAACCACCGATACCGGGGTCCATCTTTAAATGCCTGTAACAAGAAAAAAGGGCCAAAATCCCATTTCCCACCTTCCTACACTCCACTAGATTCCACTATTTACCTCATCTAGTGCCTGAATGTGGTACAGCGCCTATACCAATGCATTCTGGGGTGACAATGAAAACTCAAGAAACCTGGAAGTGTGTCTTCAAAGCAATTTTTCCATTGCTTTCAGTATCCACTGATTTTGATATCCACTGGGGGTTCCAGAACGGAACTTCAGTGGATAATGAGGCAAAACTGTATTGCAAATTGGATGCTTGGCCCCCATAAGCTATTTAAACTGCTCAGTAAACTTCTAACTCTTAAATATCTTATGGGAGCCAAGCATCCAATTTGCAATATAGTCGTGCCGTGTTATCTACTGAGATTCCATTCTGAGTTCACCAAATACATTATCTCAATAATCCTTGCAATGAGATAGGGCAGAATTAATTGTCCCCATATTTCAGATTGTCGGGGATAGAGCTTGTGGAGGAACAGCAGGATTAGCTTTATCTTGAGTCAGACCACCTAGCTCAGTACTGTACTACCTTGGAACAACTCTCTAGGGTTTCCTACTAGTTTATTCCCAACCTGGAGATGCCAGGAATTCAACTCAGACCCTTCTGCATGCAAAGCACATGCTCTTTCACCAATGAGTTCACCTAGGGTCCAATCCTGTCAAACTTTCCAGCACCAATGCAGCTGCAATGCCGCTCCAAAGTAAGGGAACCGTTCTCTTCACTGAGGATGCTTCAGTGATTACCCTCACTACCACTAAAGGATGGTACACACACACACACACACTACACACCCCACTGGCATAGCTACATGAGTGTTGGAAAGTTGGATAGGATTGAGCCTTACACCATTTCTATTTATAAGAATCCTTTTCTCTGGCAGCCTACACAAATGTTGCTTCCTCACTCCTCCTACACAGCTGTTCTTGCCTTGGAAGGGACTGACTGTGGTAGAAACACATGGAGAGAAGAATGTGATGAGGGGACCGGTGTGCAAATGTGGCAGATTCATCGCATTGATCCTTTATTGGTAGAACAACATCTTTTTTGTTTTAACTGCTTCAGTGCTGTTCCTTTGTGCTTTTTATGCTCCAGTGCATAAAAGTGTTGTTAAATGAGGCTCATATGTTTGTCTATGCTTAAATAAAAATTAGCTGGATGCATTGAGAACAAACTTGACGTGAAGTTTCCCAAATGTGAAAAGTTCCTGTTTTCAAAAGGCAAATGCAGAGGGAGAGTTGTTTTGGTGCCTGTAAGTTTGCCCTTCTGTAGTTAATAGTGAAGGGATTCTAAACAGGTAATCAGTGCAGGGGCAAGGATAAAGCCCCCTCCCCTTCTGCCATGTCCAATCCAAATCTGGTTGCACAAGTCTTTTTTTGAAAGTCTTTTGTTTTGATATCCAATTGCATGATCATGGACAAACACACACACATCATGTCTAGTTTGAACCATAGTGGTTTCTGGAGGAAAAGTCCATTGTGGGCTATATGCCATGATGGGTGGTGCAACCTCCTTACATTAATAGTAGGCTACTTCAGAATGCCAGGTGCAAGGGAGTGGCAACAGGATGCGTCTACTGAGCTCCCTTAGGCACCTGGTAGGCCACTGTGAGATACAGGAAACAGGACTAGATGGGCCCTCTTCTTATGTTCTTATGGTTGGATTTCTCTTTCTGGGGCAGAATTAAGGTACTCAAGATAGAGCTATTGATAGTCATCCATATTTAGCCATGTGCCATCTTGGGTGCAGTTGAGAGCACAATCCTAACCTGGAGTTATGTTGGCACAGTTAGGCCATCAAAGGTTGGCTTGCACAAGGTACACCGTAAAGTATGTTTGGACCACTCTCAGAGTCAGAGAGGCCAGCAGACAGACATGCCCCAGCCTCTCTGACTCAGAGAGTGGGCAAAATGCCTTGTGCCAGCCAAACTTTGCTGGCCTAACTCCAGGTTAGGATTACGCTCTGAGCCTTCAGTGAGATATATATTTTACCTTTTGACCCTCAGTTTTTTTTTAGTCCTAGTTTACAGGAATTATACTGCAGATGTAAAAGTTTATGAAACCTTTAATTCTGAGAAAATCCAAGGCTGGTTCGTTTTTGGCTGTATGAGACACCGGCCAGCTAGAAGTCCCATATGATTATACTACTTCCTTTCCACATGTAATTATGGTGAGCAATAGTAGCTCTCAGTAGTAAAGGGCTGAGCGGAAACAAAACCTGCTGTGAGATAGGCCTTGTGAATTCCTTTTTTTCCATAATCTCCCCTATGGGAAGAACCAAGTTCTCCATCCTCTCTGGCTAGGAGTGACTTAGCCAAGGAATTCTGGGTGCGGCTTAGAATAGGTTTCAGAAATCTAGAAAGGGATAGCAGTGGATAATAGCCAACTTCTTTGTCCATTTATTCCCTGCTATCACTGATAACCCAGTCTTATCCCCCACTACAGATGACATTGCAGTTGCCCTGATGGAGCGCACTCTGCATCCAGTGGTGGTGGTGTTGTCCAGAAGGCCAACCAGAGATAAGAAAAAAGTTTACTTACCTCTGCATAGGCCTCTTAGCTACCATGGACCTATGCTAGCCATGTACTTGGACTAAGTCCAAGGAGAGAAAGGATGATTGAACAATAGGGATAGGATTCCCCACAGGGGCGGGGAAGACGGCGAAATGGAGCGGTATGCAGCGGGCGGGCTGCTGCTCACCCGTTCCTCCTGCCCAGCGTTCCGGCTGCATGACGCCGCTGGATAGGATCCTGGCACAGGTTGCAGCCACTGGGATCCACCCTATCATCCACCTCCTGCCTCACCCTGAAATGCCCCCTATAGTTCCCCCACTCATGACATGCCCCTGCTGATAGGCCCAGGGTACACAGTGGCGAGGGGGTGAACTGCTGCCACTTCATAGCAAAGTCTGCAAATGGCCCAACAGCAGCATGATATTTACACCATCACTGGGCCTTTCAAAACATGTCACAAGATTCATGGACTTTAAAAGCCCATAGAATTGGGCTGTCAATTGCCTAACATGATTAGCCCCTGGAAGATAGTATCATAAGATAAAATACAGTGCAAGACTCAATTCTGGATTCCCAGTTTTCTTCCACAAAATTTAGTTTCTAGCCCTCTTTACGCAAGACCTGGGAACATCTGCTTGTTCTTTAGCTGGACAAGGATTCCAATGTTTCTGGTAACAAGAACATTGAATTTATTTTAAATGATGAACACATGTTTTTAAAGCTGCCCAACTGGCAGTAAAAAGTTGGAGTTAATTTTGTTAAACCAAATGCAATATGTTGTGCTGATCCTTTATATATTTAGGTCATCTTGATTATATATGTTTTCTGATTTACATCTATTACTAAGAGCCCAATCCTAACTAAATTCCTGCATGGTGAACAGGCAATGCTGCAGGATAATTTTAGCTGCTAGAGTTTTCCTCCAAGTAACGGGACATTTGTGCCCAAGGGCTATGTCTAGCAACCATAACAGGCTGTACTAGCTATATAGGTGGTGCAAGTCTATGTTGATCTATGTCAGTGGATCAGGCCCAGGAAGCAGGGTAGGTATAGCACACACAAGCATCACTGACCCTGCTTGTAGCCCAATCTACCCATCCCTGTCCTCCCCCACCCCATTATACCTCCTTACCGGACTCTGTGCCAGACTTACCTTCTCCAGTGGGTGTCTCTCCACACACCAGCACCAGTGGGAAGGCTTCAGCCTTTCCACCTGCTCTGCTGAAGCTGCACTGTCAAAAAATGCTTTATGATGCTTTTGCAACAGTGCATATTGGCGGAGTGTGTGCTCTGCGGGTACAAGTGGGGGATAGGATTGGGCCACCAGTTATGTGTATTTTGACTCTTATAAAAATCCTAGACGACAAGTTGAGAGCGCAATCCAAACCCTGAGCTGGAATAGGCAGGCCAACATGCTTGCCCCATATCCAGCCCGGGGCATGGAGTTGCTGCCATGCAACCCAGGGAAAGGGGAAAACAAAGGGGTAATGGTCCTGCCTAGATGGAGCTACTAGGAGCTGGTGCAACTCTGAGCAGTGGCTCAAGGCTGCCCAGGATGGGGAGGGGGGCAGGGCTCAGGATCCTGCCCAAAGTTCTCTGCTTTCCCCTGCCCTGTTCTGCCCATTCCCTGCCCAGTTTTACTTCCCATCGCCCACTCCAACCCCCTGTGCTGCTCTAGCAAGGTCGGCCTTACCTTTGGGCCTTCTGGCCCAGGAATTGGCTCTCCAAGGCCAGCACACATCTGTGCACTAGCCTTTCCTCCCTTATGCCAGTGCAAACATGCTTTACAAGTCTCTTGTGCTGGCCCATGCAAGGGGTTGGATTGCGCCTTGTATTTTATTTTTTATTCCAAACTGAGAGGTGCTGCATGCAAGCCCCAGGCGTGTTCCCTGGAGGCCAACCTGTTGCTCACTAGCAATCACAGTAAGTAAGCTTGTTAGTAAGCTTGTTATAGCTTACTATATAGCTCTTGCGTGAGTGTCTGAACAGACAAAGGCTGATGGGTGTTTTCTTTCTATAGTCTCGGCTGACGAAGATTGTAAGGGGTACATAGACAGGAATGGCTCGTGGCACTTTGGCTTCGACTGTAACTATTTCTCTTTCTGCTGCGGAGACTGTTACCATCGCTACTGCTGCATTGATCCCAGGAAAATAATCACTGAGCGTCAGCAAAAGCAGTGCCTAGCATTCAGGTAAGAAAATACAAGATGCAAATCCAAACCAAAGTTGGTAGGTAATACTTTTAATAGAACCACATTAAAGGATCACAAAATAGCAAGCAAAGCTTTGAGTTCTGCAGTGCAGACTGGATGTGGAGCAGCCTTCTTAGCCTTCCAAAGGGCATCCACAGGGCAGTGCTCCTACCTGTAGGAGTGAGCTGCTTCAGTATGTGCCAGGTGTAAAATCATGCATTTCTAGCTGCAAATTTCATCTGATCAGGACCTACATGTCTGTTTTCAAAATATGAGGTGGAATGGGGCATAGACCAGTGCGGAAAGAAGGTAGACACCCCCACCACCAGGAAGAGGGTGGTGTTAGCAGCATTAGTGCAACCAATATTCTGTCCCCTTCCTGGCCTCATTTCAGCATTTTGGACTTGCACCAGCAAACTCATCAACGCAGGTCCGAGTAGACCCAACAGGACAGTGAAGAATTGCCCCCTTAACTCGAAGAAGTCTTCGTGCCTTGAAACTCCCCCACGGGATGCAGTGTGTGCCATGTTGGCATGGCTGCATTGGCACTGGGGGAGTTACGAAAGCTATGCTGTTCATCTGTATCAGTGATCTCCAAACTCCAGCCTGCAGACTGGATCCAGAGACAGTACGCTTGCCCAGTGACCCGTACTTACCGTTCTGCCTGGGAGCATTGGGAAAGCCGCAACTACAGCCCCCAGTATTGCGCAGCCAGCCGCTTCCTGGTTCTGTTGCCCTAGCAGGTTGTGCATGTGGCTTTCTGGACAGGAATGGCTGGCCGCGGTGACAATGGGGGGCTGTAGTTGCGGCTTTCCCAATGCTCCCTGGCAGAACGAAAAGCACCAGGGAGCCTTTTTGGCGCTGCATCAGTCTCCAGTTTGGAGAATACTGATCTATATAATGCAAACTATGCAGTTTTGTCTTGTTATTATTGACAGCGCAATCCTATACCCTCCTTGCGCCGGCTCTAAGTTCTTGCATCGGCTGAACACTGTTGCAAACATGCCGTAAAGTGCATCTGCGACAGCACTGTGGCGTTGGACTGGCGCGAGTAGCGGTGCCGGCACTTGGGTGCTGCTGCGACCGTTGGTAGTGCCAGCCATGTGCCAGTCAAGCGTCGGCATTGCTCAGTCAGTGCAGGGCCTCCACAAAGGCGTTCCAGAGGCATGCCGGGAGTATAAATGGGCGGCGCGGGTGGGCGGAGACAGCGGTTGTGACTCAGGACAGCCATAGTGCCAAATCCTAAACCCCGTCCCTGGTGGCCCCGATTCGGACCACTCCTGTCCGTGTTCCTCTGCGCCTGCAAAACAGCAGGCGCAGATCGGAGCAGGCCCATAGGGGTGACTGGCACTTACATGGGTGCAAGGGAGAAACCTCCCTTTGTCTCACACGCTGCTGCTGCTGCCTCCAAATTGGCTTTAGGATACAGCCCTGCTATGTTGGCCTTACTAGGCCGGCTTAGTATAGGATTGCGCTCTGAGACAAACTCATTAACTGCTGTATTTCTCTACCATACTATATCTTACTTACTATGTCAGGTACCATACTAACTTACTTAGTATATCAGGTACGTGCAACTCAGTTATAATTGTGTCTTTTGTTCTGTAGCCCCAAAACAATTGCTGGCATTGCTTCAGCTGTGGTGCTTTTTGTGGCCATTGTTGCCACTATCGTCTGCTGCTTCCTGTGCTCCTGCTGCTACCTGTACCAGCGACGGCATCACCTTCAAACACCGTATCAAGGTAAGAGAGGATTTCCTGTCATGGCCAGCATCTTCATTGTCAAAAATTAGATCAGAATTGATCTTAGATTAGGATTAATCTTGATTAGTTTTCAGATTTTGATGCAAAGACAACATTCCCACTTTGGGGTAAGAATATTACCAAATTGCAAATATTTTGGAAACCCCGCAAAAGAAAAAAAAATCAAACCCCTCACCCTGCAGAAAGCAAACCAACCAGCAAAAGCATGCACAAGCTCAATCGTAGCATGAGGGAATTGCTGCAGGCAGCCTGAGTTCTGCTTTCTGTTAACATTGATCAAGTCTTTTCAAGCATTCAGGGTACCAGCAGCTGCAACATATAAAAGCAAGAACATTTTTGCCCTGGTTAGGATTGAAACGTTAATGGGCATATATGGGGGGGGGCATGGGGGGCACACAATAGCCACAGAGACAGGGTTCCCTGTATCCATGGTTTCCATATCTGGGGGGGGGCTGACACAGATCCTACGGATACAGGGGCCCATCTGTATTTGGTTGAACTTTCCTGCATTTTCTTCCAGCTCTACGGAATACTTTCTGATACGCGGTAACCAGAACTATGCACAGTATTCCAAATAGTACTCACACCTTGGCTATTAGGATATTGTGGCTATTGTGATACTATTAGAGCGCAATCCTAATCTGGAGTTAGGCTGGCATAGTTAGGCCAGCAAAGTTTGGCCAGCACATGGGACATCGTAAAGTGCGTTTGGACCACTCCTGGAGTCAGGGAGGATGGCGCATGGTGTATTGGCTCTCTGGCCCCGAGAGTGGTCCAAACATACTTTACGGAGTCCTTTGTGTTGGCCAAACTTTGCTGGCCTAACTGTGCCAACCTAACTCCAGGTGAGGATTGCGTCCTTAGTTTTTTCTGTCTCCTAATGATCCATAGCATGGAATCTATGTTTTTCAGTTGCCACACACCTGAGTTAATGTTCTCATTGAGCTACCTGCCATGATTCAAACATCATTTTCCAAGTTAGTCACCATGACTTCTGTGTATATCTGAAGTTATGATGCATTACTTTACACTTACTAATACTGAATCTCATTTGCCATCTTGTTGCTCATTTATGTAGTCTGGAGATATCCTTCTGATGCTCTTTGCAGTGCACTTTAATTCTCATCAGTCTGAACACTTTGATGTCTTCCATGAATGTAGCCATTTCCCTGCTCACCTCTAAAGATTTTGAGATAAGCTTTTGTCTCTTTTAAAATGTTAGAACCTGGGAATATCCAATGTCATTGATTACTAGTATACTGTATACAGGATCTCTCCATGTAACACATAGTGTATGGAACTCATTTCCTCATGATATAATCTTGGGCATTCAGCATCATAGAGTGAGGGTTCTTCACAGCAATATTGGCATGGCAGCCACATAGTCTGGCACATTTGAATGGTCCAGGTACCACGGAATGTCTTTAGAGATGACTAGGGGGCTGGATAGAAGCTAGTTGGGAAAAGGTGCAGACATTCTGAGACTGGTAGAATGCTTCGTGGGGCTATATGTGGAGATCTTTATTTGTTGCATATATACAAGGAGGGTGTGTGTTCTACAAGGTGGGTGTTTGGTTTTACTTGAAGGACTGCTGGAGCTGGGACATTCTGACATCATTCAACAGAGTTATGAAATTGCATGCTACTCTGTTCAACTTGGCATATGCTCACAGAGCCTGTGTTCTTTGTTCCAGATCCAGGGATCCCATTGTCTGGCTACCTGTCCCAGCCTTCAGTCCCCTACCCTATGGATCCCAAAGCAGGGCCAGCCCCATTTCAGCCTGGCTATGCCCCTGTGGCAGCTTATCCACCTGTAGTTCCAGCTGCACAGTACCCTCAATACCCACCAGGGCCTCCGTACTACAACCCTACAGGTAAGGCAGGAATGAGGGATGATGGCAAATGAGAGGGCAGTGGGAGGTTTATGTTGGCTTACAGTCAGTAGTGTCAGCCTACCGGTACGCTGGGCGTGTCTTCCGGGTGAGCGGCAGAGCAATCGCTGCGTTCTGTTGCGTAACGGCGAAAGCGAAAAGCTGAAAGACACTCACCCGGAAGACACGCCCAGCGTACCGGTAGGCTGACACTACTGCTTACAGTGCTTGTGGAACTGCTGATGATGAAATTGTGCTGTGGATTTTTTGTAAAAATCAAACTATGCTCTGTGATTATTATTTATTTTTATCATGTATGCTGGTTGCAGTTATTTATCAATGGTGCTTGTTCTATGTATTTTAATGCATTTTGTGTAAATTTTTATGTTTTGTTTATTTTAGTATTGTAAGCCATTTTGCACTTTAGGAAAAGTGGAGCAGAACACTTGTAAAAAAACACAAGGCAATCTTTGCCTTACCTGCTCTGATTGTACAAGGAATTTGCCTTGGAAGTAGGCTTCTTAAAGCTTATCCAACTGAATGGGAAGGAGAGTAATCACCTCTCCTCCCCTGAACAATGTCTGTTAGTCCTAGACCTCAGCCAGTCCCCCAAGACAGGGGTTATGATTCGGTTTCATGGAGAGAGCTCCTTTTGGATGATCCCAAGAGTGGGAAAAAATATTCCTTGCTCTTCCTAAGTTCCTCAAAGGCCTATGAGGCTGGGTGACCCAGCTTGAACCCCCTCAATCTCTCCTGTTCTGATCATCACTCTCTTCCTTTGGCAGCTCCCCCACCCTACGTCCCACCACAGCCGTCACAGTTCAGCACCTGAAGAGGACCTTACAGAGACCATTCAATGAAAATCTTCCTCTCTGGGCCTGCCAAATTCATCTCCATGGAGCTGGGATGGGCTACCTAACACACTGGGACTCCAGGCCACACTTCACTGTTGTCCTCTACCAGTTTCCTTACTTGTTGCCTATTTGCTCTGCATGGTAGGAAGCACTATGACTCTGTTTCTTTGCTCCCTGTCCTTCCTGTGTCACTGAGGGAAGCTCCTGGTCCTCCTTATCTCTCAACTGGGCTTGAGAAAGGGCTGATGCAAATGCAGGCCCACAGAGCTGGCAATCAGTTCCATGGAATGTGACTGATTCAGACTGTGCAGCTGAGCCTCTTCTATGGGAATAGAGAAGGTAGCCAGCAATAGAGAGAAATATGGGACAGGCTTTCTTGCACTGTGTCTTTGGTCCACCATATTCCCTGGCCAAAGGATACAAGGATCGATCAGACGTGCCAGTGGTGCATGGGGCTGGGGAACATTTTGTGTCTGAAGACATTTTTGGAAAAGTGCTTTTTGCCTACTAATACTGGTAAATTAAGTGTGTGCCACCCTAGTCAGTGCCTGAGGGGACACTGCCTGACAGTCCCTTGTAACCTGAACTGCCCAAAGGAGATGTACATGGACCAGATTAATTGGAAGAGGCACATGGGTATATAGCAAGGTCCTTGAAAAAGGCAGGATGAGTAGTTGAGTTGGAAATAATTTCATGTGCTGCTTAGTACAGGCTATAGATGGCTTAGGGAGCAATCCTATCCAACCTTCCAGTGTTGATGCAGCCGCAATGCAGACTTGAGGTAAGGGAACAAACACTCCCCTAATCTTGAGGATGCCTCCATGACTGCCCCCAACTGCAGGATGCAGAGCACACCTTGTTGGGGGAAAGTGGGATAGGATTGGACCCTTAGACTCTTCGTAGGCCAACCATCCCTTCCACACTTCATCTACAAGCGTGGGAGTACATTTCTTATGGATACTGTCTGGAATGACATATGAATCTATGGAGCTGCCACACTTGGGTCAGGCCATTGGTCCATTTAAATCAGTATTGTCTGGCAGCAGCTCCAGGGCTTCATACACAGATCTTTCCCAGCCCCACATAGATGACAAAGGTAGCTTCTCTATACTGGCTTGAGTTTCTATGGGTTTTTTCCCCAATGTGAGACTACAAAGCACCTTTGAATTCCCTCTCGTGCTGTCCATATTAGCTTTGTTAATGACAGAATGGCACTTTTAAATTAAGTGTACATTCTAGAAGAAAGATTAGCTATAAATAAATTAAGATTAGCTTAAAGAATAATAACATAATTCTAGCCAATATAGATGTTACATTCATAGTAGAGACCGAACTAAGCAAAAACTGAGTTAAGCTTCATACTTGGACACAATTCAGAGCACAATCCTAACCCAATCCTAACCTAGCCACATGCCGTAAAACATGTTTTCACCACTTTCAGAGCCAGAGAGGTGGTCCAAATGTGCTTTACAATGCATTTGCGACACTCCTGGGCTGGTACAAGTGACTTGTGCTGGCCTAACTCCAGGTTAGGATTGCACCCTCAGTCATACTGTGATATCAAATCGAAGCTTCCGTGAAATGGTAACACCTGTTCTGTAGATCTCAAGCTGGTATGCCTGCAAATAATCGTTAGAGCCTGCAGAACTCTAATGACAGGTTAGAACTGCAATGACAGGTAAGGGACCTCTTGGCATTGACTCATTTGCACATTCAGAGCGCAATCCTAACCTGGAGGTAGCCTGGCACAGTTAGGCCAGGAAAGTTTGGCCAGCACAAGGGCTGCCGTAAAGCGTATTTGGACCATTTTCAGAGTCAGGAAGGATGGTGCACGTCTGTGTACTGGTCTCTCTGACTCCAAGAGTGGTCCAAACATACTTTATGGTGTGCCGGCCAAGCTTTGATGGCCTAACTGTGCCGGCCTAACTCCAGGTTAGGATTGCACTCTCATTCTCTTTAAAGTATTAACATTGACCATTTCTTAGCATTGAGGCTGAGTGAAGAAAGGACCTGACCAAACAGAATAAAATAAAAACAAGTTTATTTAATACTAGCAAAACAGAGAACTCAATACTAAAATGAGGGTGTCCTTTGCCATAGGCCTGAGGAGTTGAAACTGGACACTGGGGAAAACCTCAATCTTGGGGAGAAGAAGTAAAGACAATATGTGTTCTTCCACCACCCTTACAAATTCTCAATGGTTTCGATCACCTCACTCTGGATTTGTAATCTCAGGCGTCCTCCCTACATGACTCTCCCTTGAGTTCAGTCTTTCATTGACTGTACTGTAATTGGGCCATTTTCATGCAGGAGGTTTAAATTGCTTCGGAGCCTTGTTTATACCATTTGTTTTAACATCCAATCCTTATTCTTCTGAAAGCAGAAGAGAGATAGCCAATGCTTCTGGCCAATTAGGTTGTATGCGGCCATCAGAAAGTGATTGAAGCCAAAGCCCTTCTAGTCTTGTGTGTGAACATACCTTTGATCCCATTGTGAGTGGCTCCCATGTACAAACATGTACAGTATTTCATTACATTCTGACTTGCTCTGTTAGCCTGGTGATCCTTCTTTTGACTAAGGAAGAAAAGCTAAAATGTATCCCTCTTTAAATCTTTCCTCTTCAGCTTTGTCAAGTGCATTTGTGGTCAAGAGTATGTGTGTGCGTACTGCTGAGCCCTCTAGACCCGGCTCCTCTTCTCTGCAGGGTAGCCACATTTCCTCCTAAAGCTTCTGGTCATTCCTGTGGCTTCACTGGTACAGTATTCTTGCTGCATGACTCCTGCCTGACCAGCTCTGCAGACTTACTCTAGCCCTTCTTCTCCAAATCTCAGTAGTGGTGAGAATGTGGAGATGGAGATTCAAGCTCCTGGCTACCATATCTCATCTGCCACAGAGATGCTAGCTTTTGGACCAGGTTGTATTGCAAACAGAATCCTCGAGGAGAATGAAGGCCTGGGGAGGAAGGCAGACTGAGGAGCAAAACACAATGCTCTGGTCAGAATACAAAGGCAGTCATTGTGTAAATACTATGCTGCTCTTGCGCAATCTGCCAGCTCCTTTGTAAGACCATCTCTTAGCAGTGAGAAAATTCCCCATGAGCACATGACTCACAGCAACTAGGGAGGTAAATGGAGCCATTGTGAAGGGGAGCAATGCACTGTGCACATGGCCTTTGCTGGGGATCTTTGCCCCAAACAACGCACCACCCTACAGATTTGGAGCTTGCTGTGATACTATGGAATTTGGCTGCTACAGTCACAGAGGTGCTTGTCAGCTCCTTCTCATCAAGGGAGGAAGCGAGGGCAGGAATGGCGAATAGCCTCAAACTCCGGAGCTCAAACCTTGTTCCCACTATGTGGGGATGGCCTTGGTTTATGCCAGCAATTGGCAGCCACCACTGCTAACGTCTGTTATAGTAAGAATGACAAGTGTATGCATCACAAAACGTTTGCTAAAATGTAGATTAAACTTGTAAATACTGCTCTTGCTCTCGCTGTGTGTTGGTGTGTGGTGTTTTACTCTACCTCCTTTGTATGAGACACATAATACATAGAAAAATATCCAAGTGAGAATAGCCAGAGAGATAATAGAAATTCTTGACTTTTGGAGCAATAAATAAGTTGGTAGGAAAAAAAGAAAACCATGTGAATTTGGCAATGGCAGGAAAGAGAAAATGAGCAGGGGCAACTCTTGGTATGACTGCAGTGAAGTAAACACCCCAGAGAAATGGATCAGAAAGACTCAAAGCAACGATCTGTACCAACAAATGGAAAGGGAAGCTTTTCTAAAAAGTGACTTCTTCATCTCAAGGAAGGCATAAAGAGGGTGGGTAGGATTAGGTCAAACTAGCCCACTCAGTATACTTGAAATAGCGAAATAAATTCTGGTTGCCATGGTAACATACATAATTTAGCCTATATAAACCAATGGCCTTGGTTTATAAAAAAATTTCTACAACTTAGGACTGCAGAGTTTTATTTACAAATTTGCTCTCTAAAAGTAGTCCTTCAGAACATCTCTCTCTCTCTCTCTCTCTCTCTCTCTCTCATTCTCACACACACACACACACACACACACACACACACACACACACACACACAC
>JAJKFI010000043.1:2146759-2194871 GCA_029204185.1 Lerista edwardsae | reverse complement strand
TGAATTGGAAACAGTGTGATCCAGGACATGATTGCTTTGAGCCCACCAAGCAGTCGTGGATCCAGGAGGGTGCACGGATGGCAAGCCGCATGGGCGCTGGGTGGCGGGGGATGCCATTGCGCGGAGTCCGGGCACCTTTTGGCCTGCCTGCCCTCCCTCGCGCCTGGAACACTCCGAAATGGAGCTCTTCCGGGTGCAGGGAGGCGTGGCAGGGAGACGCTTGGGGGCAGGGTGACATGCCAGGGGCGCAGTTTCATCGCCTTGCCATGGGGCGCACTCCTGGCCCGGCCTGCCTCTGCCATCAAGGGGATATTAATCCCCTGCCCCAGTCGTTTACTGCAGACTGACCATTCTCCATGACTCCAGGAGCAAGAACGTTGGAATGGCCATTGGAATAAAACATCTGGAAGCCATGGGGGCAGGGGAAGGATTGGCTGCTTGAGCCTTAGCAGTTGGAGGTTAACAGGTTAAGATTGGAATGCTGAAGTACTTTCTTGCAGGATCCTTCATGATCCTTGTTTATATGCTAAAGTATGTCAGTATTAATTGTGGCTGAGAACTGAATCTCATATTAGGGCATTTGCTCCAAGTGAACCTGTTTGATTGGGAGATTCCAATTTTTGGTCCTGGCTATCAAAATTTTTGCCAAAGTGCATGGATGCTTTAGAAACTGTAGTAGCCCAAGGCTAGATTTTGTGTGTCCATGATGTGTAGTGCAACGTTCCATACTTTAGAAGTAAGCTACCTTAGAATGCCAGGTGCAAGGGAGTGGCAATAGGATGCAGGCATCTTGTCTTGTGTGCTCCCTGAGGCATCTAGCGGACCACTGTGAGATACAGGAAGCTGGACTAGATTGGCCTTTGGCCTGATCCAGTGGGGCTCTTCTTATGTTCTTATGTGTGATAAAATGCAGTTCATTCGATCTATACTACAGTAAAAGGTTAAAAGTAAAGGTTTCCCCACGATGGAATGGTCTAGTTGTGACCAACGGTAGGCAGCGGTGCTCATTTCCATTTCTAAGCCTGTAGAGCTGGTGTTTGTCTGAGGACAAGCTTCTGTGGTCATGTGGCCAGCATGACTATACACTGTAGTGCTTGGGACGCTGTTACCTTCCCACCGTAGTGGTACCTATTTATCTACTTGCATTTTTACGTGCTTTTGTACTGCTAGGTTGCTGGGACAAGCAACAGGAGCTCACTCCGTTGTGTGGTCTCAAACTGCCAACCTTCCAGTCAGAAAGCCCAGCAGCAGCGGTTTAACCCGCAGCGCCACCACATCCCAGATACTACAGTATCTGCAGACAAAAATGGCTTTCTGGGTTCTGAGAAAATGAACCTTTTGGATTCAATTCAAATGTCAAGTCATTTTAGGAGGGGTGTGCAACCAGGTACTATGAAAGTTATCTCCTCCCTTGTAGGCATGTTATGAGCAACTCACCCCCTTTTCTATTTTCAGCTGCCACATGTGGGACAGTGTGCAAAGTAGAACTGCCTTCCAGATTTGAAGCAGCAGCAGCAGCTGTAGTGGCAGAAAGGTCATTGGCCAGATGGCAGCTATATACCGATTGGTGGCACAGAACACAGTAGGAATGTCAGAAGACCACACTGGGAAATGGCCTCAGCAAAGAGGCCTAGGGGACATTCTGAGTGTAGCCTGGCAGCTGAGGGAACAGGAACGAGCCCTTGTTTTTGTCTCTTCTTGACTGTACTGGGCAGCTGGAAGCTTTCCCACTATTAGGAAGAGCAAAGGAATGAGATTTCCCTTGGCCAGTCTATGCAAAATGCCCAAATATAGACATTTCTCTGGACTTCGAGCAGCAGTTCAGCTGCCTTCGGAGTCAACCAGGCTCTCAGTGGTGATTGTCTTATGCTCAGAGCTGGCACACGACCCTATGAATCGGCAGCGACAGAAGATCCTCTCACTTGGCACAGCTCCCGGCACACTCAGACTACATGATGGGCTTGTGTTTGTCCACAAACAGAAATGTCCACCCCAGCTGCAGATCTTGCACTTTCTGCCATACGAGTCTGAATGGTGTTATAGGAATCAAGTATCTATTTCTCAGCTGTTACAGGCCAATGGAGGAGATCTGAAATTAGGGAACTTGGTTGATGTACTGCTCAGTTCAACCATGACCACAGGCATGTCTTTATTTCTTAGCCTCAGTTCCCCTCCTCCCCCGGAAAGTGGCAATAGGCATGATGAACTGCTGATAGGTTGTTTGACAGATGACTTTGATGATGGATGCCAGAAGCATAATGTGGGCTTCAGCAGATACCCCCATTCATGCTGACCAATCCTTGATTTCTGCATATATTTGCAGCAAGTCTAAAAGTACTGTGCTTATTTCCCCAACTTCAGACTATTCCACTATTCAACACCAGCAACATTTTGTGAACTTTATTAAATGAAAGTGTTTGTGATTTTGTACATATTGCAAATAGGATTTACGTTCATGTTGTGGAGCTGAAAACTGCAGCAGCATCTGTGTCTGAGATAATTTGCTCAGGTGGCTTGTCTCTTCTGATTTTTTCCCCTCCACTATTTCCCCAAATTTCCTAAAAAATGTAAAACTGATATTGTTTTCTTATTCAACAAGTAGAGATTTCCCACACCCTGCTTTCGTAAAAAAGAAAACAGAATTAAGACGATTCTCACTGAAGTCCTACACGAATCCTCTTCAGCATTTCACACTGCTTACCTGTGCAAGTGTGCTTTGGCAGTTTGCATGAGGACCTGTTTCCTCACACACACAGTAAGAAATTCCTGTGACATTGTGCAGCTCTCCACAAGCATTATCAAAAAGGAGTTCCATTCAGCCTTCATGGAAGGATGGATACTGCTTAGAAGAGGGAGTTCTCTACCTACCTGTTCTTGGGTGTGAATTCTTGCTACACAGTGCTATGAGAGATTTTCTTCATTTGACGATTGATTGCAATAGGCTGGAAATTGATTTGCTTTCCAGTTGTTTGAACCTGCACCACTTAAACATTGTCTCAGCGCAGACATGCTTTGGCAGTTATATGAGAAACTCTGCTCCATCAAGAGTTATATTAGATATATCTATCTGTCTATATATTAAACTCTTATAGCCAGAGAAATGCATAGATATATTAATTTACAGCCTAAGCCACAAACCAGATAAGCTAGCATACTTGGATTTGCATTCAAGGAACTAAGTTAGATAATATCCAAGAATTCTGGCTGAACTGGCTTGCACATTGAGAAATCCATCATTATGCACAGGAGTGAGGAAAGTGTCTCTTTAAGATGTATAACACATCCCTGGTTGTTGTGGCTGAGCTGCTCTTGCACATTCTCCTGTATGCAAAGTGCACAGGTCAGCTTATGTTCTCCCTGCCCAGTTCATGCTGTATTTTCATGGTACCTATTTCATTCAACAAGAGGGTAAACACCAACCATTTCTAGTAATTTCCATCCGACAAGGGGGACAAAAGAAGATGGCAATTTCAAGTCAATGGTAACTCTTCTCCCAGGCCCAGTGATGTCATGCAGGGGGTACGCGGGGGTACGCGAGTACCGGTTTCTAGGATTATGGCTGGCCCCGCCCACTCATTGAATCCGCCCCCTGCAACGTTTGAATTTCCTGCACGTTTCAGTTGCCTGCACGTTCTCAGAGGCAGGCAGGCAGCGTGCGGAGCCTTGCCTTGCCACTGAAAAATGAGCTGCTCTGGGGTTTTGGAACTGTTGGGTCACTTTAACATGATGCCAGGCCTCCTTAACATGTTCTGGGGGTGCTGTGGAATACTGTTGCAACTGTTGGGTCAGTTTAAAATAGTCTGAGGCCTCAAAAAGGGCTTTTTTCATGCCCCTTCCTGCCACGACATCACTTCCGGCTTATGACGTCACTTCCGGTGGGCGGGTCCCGACACTCACTCATCAAAAGTGAGTACCTGTTATTAAATCATTTAGATGACACCACTGCCCAGGCCCACTTCGAACATCCACATTGTGGTATGTTTGCACTGCAAATGGACTCCACTGCAGTTGGCTCATGCAATATCTGCAGTTTATGGATGTTCCACTTTACACAAGTAACCTGAATTATGCCTGTACTTCCTTTGCCAGTGTCTCCTGCTATCAGGGCTGCTGGTGCTGCGATGGAACGTAGCCCAGACTATCCAAGTGATGCAGAACATCCATACATCAGCAGTGCAGCATGAGGGCCAACCACAGAAGAGTATTTGTAGCCAGCCACCACTGAAGGTAATATATGAATTGTACTTTCCTGCTCTAGAAATTGGAGATGAGTGAAAGGAAGGTAACACTGGTATGAAGTTTGATTGGAGGGCATAGAAATATCTGCCATGGCTTGTGAACCATAGTTTAGGAGCCCATATTTACAGCCCATAAATGCCACTTCTTTGGAAATGCCTCTCTCTAAATCAACATACTGTGCTCGGAACAGTGTTAAAAAGAGGAATTGGCACAGAAACCTTCTGGTCCCTGAAGCAAGCCTGTGCGGTGTCTGTAGGAAATAAGTGCAACAGGGAGTTTGTGCTACCTGATAGGTTTGTGCCTCTCCCAGGGTTATGACACAGCCGGCATCCAGGTGACAAGAGGACAATCTCAATAAAGCAAGATGGCAACTTTCCCCCTGGAGATGTTGCACAAAGCCTTCCAAAACCAGGTTTTCCTGGCATTCTTATTTCATTATACACACAACTATCATTGCTTGCTTTTTCCATCGCCCCCAGCACATGGCTTGACTTAACTTGCTTCTTCCCCGCCACTAGGCTTTTAAACTAGGGGTTCTCAAACAAATTTGGAAAATGCTGCTCACTTCAGAGCCATTTGATCAGTGAGCCATTCAGTTCCATTGACCATCCATGGGCTTACAGCCAGGTTCTTGATACCATGAGAGGCCCTTAGCGCACATATACAAAACCCATACATAGAGCGCTCTGCACCCATTTCAGTTTTTTTCATTGCATCATCCTGATCAATTTAAGGCTTTCTTTCATTATCAGAAGGAAAGAATCCTTGAGATCACTGAGATGTTGAAAAATTGGACTGAGCCCAGTGATTTCTCTCCCATCCTTCTGCTTAGTTATATTCCAGGCTTCGTGACATTAGTTCTACCAGTTAGATGCAGATGCCAAGAACCTGTCTCTTTTGGAGTCATCTTGTGGTGTAGGCGTGTCCAGTCACCTTCTTGTCATTCTGCTGCTCCAGTGTGGCTTTGTTTTTGTATATTTCTAGAGGCAGGTGATTGCAGTGCAGTTGCCTAGTAACTGGGAAGTCAAGCAGAGATGTTTCTGAATGCATATGCCTTTAAGATTCACCATTTCTGCCATTTTACTTTCTAAACTCTTTCAAGGAGAGCTGGAAAAAAGCAGCCCAGGGACACAACACGCTGGGCTTCTGTAGACCCCCTCCTCTGAGATTAAAAAAAGTGTCATGATTAAAAAGCTCTAAAAATAAATATGGCTTCTTCCTGACATCCTCCTGCCTCCTTGGCAGCCAAACCATCCGTCCATCCAATGCAATCCCATATTGAACAGCACTCATCTGGGACTGGTGCAGTGCAAGCTGCTGCTCTTGCTGAGTCCTTCTCATGTAAACAGTTGCCTGAGAGACAAACACAGTGATTCAGCCTTGGCAATTGCCGCCGTCCAGGAAATCTAGAATCTGTTCCCTATTGCAGAAGTTTGGGAACTTCCACCTGCCAAGATAAAAAGTGTGCGTGTTAGTGCAAGATCTAGATACGGTTAGTCCCTTTGGATCCAAAGATCCACTTTGTGAGCCTTGCTTTAAAAGGATATTAAATTGTGCACTTTTTTGGTACATTTTTTCACATTTGGTACATTGCAGGACAAAATAAATTCAGGGTCTGTATCTGCCCATTCTGTGAAATACAGTTTTGGGAATTCTACTGGTGCACTGGAATCATGTGCATGATTGGCAAAAAAGCTGAGTGTGTCTTTCACACATTTCACTATACACATTTGTGCACACATTATTTTTGACACAAATCTGTGTGTAGACAGCAATACAGTGTGTACAGAGTGTGCACTGCATCGTGTACACAGAATGCAAGCACCTCTTTTCCCATTAGTGCATTGACTTCTCAACATGTGCACATAAAAAAATGGCACTCATATGTTCTTTATATAAAAAGGCACATATAGGCATGTCCTGGTATCCGCTGGGGTTCAGTTCCAGATCTCACAATGGATAACTGAAACTGTGGGTACTTGGGATGCCTTTTTAAAAATTGGGGAACATCAGTATTTTTGCTGCAACAAAATAAAAAAAAGAGATTGGTTTAATGTTCCTCTGTCTTTTTAATAGGCATCCCAATATCCATGGAATCTGTGGATAACTGAAACTGTGGATACCAGGCCACACCTGTATTTTGTAGAAATTAATGCAAGAAAAGTGACATGTGAATTGGCCTTCCATCAACTGTGTCTTTCAGGAGGAGGGGGGCATTTCTGGAGACTGTCATGTTAGGTTCCAGTTTTCACCTCTTTCTTCCCCTCAACCTTTTAGTTATCTCACAGAATCAATTTCCCTGGTAATCTAACCATCACTCCTACAATGGGAATCAGTTCTCAGAAGGAACCATTCTGGGACTGGATCTGGATCTGGAATCTTGCAGGCAGGCCTTAGCAGCACTTGCTTCAGTCAGCAAGTGACAGCAAAAAAATACACTTTTATCAGGCACCAGAGTGCTTGAGGATGTAAGCGCACTAATGCTAGGCTGACATTATCAAAAAGTGTAGCTTTAATGAACCCAGCAATCCTCTTCCAAGCTTTGACCCCAGGATGACTTGCATTTGCCCTCTACTTGCCTTCTTCAGCTGTTTGACGTTGCTGGAGCGAATGGCAGCCAGAAGCTGATCCCTGGAGTTCTTCTCTTGTGGAGGGAGAGCTTTCTCTACCATCTTCCTCTGAGTTGCTGGTGAGAGAGATAATCGCAAGTTTTCAAGGGGCAAGGGAGGGGCAAGGGGAGGGGCCAAAGGAGGAGGTGGTGGTGGTGGAGGTGCATCTGGAGCTCCAGGTTTCTTAGGAGAAGGTTTTGGAGAAGCTTTGGGGGAAGACCGAGGGGAGGTTTTGGGGGATGACTTGGGAGAAACCTTAGGTGACCCAGCTGGCAGGACTCCTATCTTTGGCACCTCCAGAAAGTCCTTTTTCTCCCCCTTCTCTTGGGCCTGTTTCTGCTCCTGCAGGCGTTTCTGCCGCTGTTTGTCCATGTTCCTGCTCAGGATATTTGTGACTGTCATGCGAGGCCCTGCCAGCTCAAAGTGGTAGCCCAGTTTCAGCAAGGTGCTGTTCTCCTTCAGCAGCTTGGCTATCTCCATCTCAGTCTTTCCTCCGCAGATATGCCTCTGGTTGTGAAAGCGCAGCTCTGTCAGAGTGCTGTTCTGCAGCAGTGCCCGGAAGATGGCCAGGATCCCTTTGCCCGTGATGTGATTAGAATCTAGATTTATGCTGGTCAGAGTCTTGTTTGACTTCAGCATTATGGCAATGGCAAAAGCAACATGGTCATCCGCCCGGGTGTTGGCCAGCGCAAAGACCTTGACCACCGTGTTGAATTCTAAGACCTCAGCAAAGCGGACCAGGATCTCATTGGTGATGCAGTCAGAGTTATTGACATTAATCTCTGTCATCTCTGGGTCATTATTCTTCACTCTTTCCAAGGGCTCATCAAAGATACTGGTAGCCTCCTCTTCTTTACTCTGGCTGGAAGAACCATCTACAGGTTTCGAGAGGTTGCTCTCAGAAGTTTCCTTTGTCTCTTTCGCTGGTGTGGAGTTCTTGACCCCTGAGACTCCCTTGCTGTCTCTTGGTGGTTTCTCCTCACTTCCAAGTTTTGCGCCTTGCTTCAAATCTGGTTTTTTGCCTCCTGTTTTTTCTGTTTCATGTTTATCTTCTGTTTTTTTATCCTTCTCAGTTCCTTTCTTTAAATCTGTTATCTTCTCAGTTCCTTTCCTTAACTCTGATGCTTTCTCAGTCCCTCTTTTTAATTCTGAAGCCTTCTCCTCTTTCCCTTTGTCTTCAGCTGGTTTGTTCTTTGCTGTTGAACTCTTTTCTTCTCCTCTCACTTTGGCTGTTGTATTTTTGTCTGCGGTCGTGCCTCTGTCTTTCTCCTTGGAGATCTTCTTTTCCTCCTTGGAGAACTTCTCTTCCTTGACCTGCCCAATTTTCTTATTACTGTATGCTTCATTTTTTCCTTCTTGTTTTTTCTGAATGCTTTCTTCTTTTTTCCCTTCTTTTCCCAGATCAGAAGTTTTGTTTTTTCTTAGGTCTCTGCCCTGAGTTTCCTTACGCTTTTCTTCAAGAATCTTGGCCTCTTTCTTCTTCTCTGCTGATTTCTCTTCCTAGTGAAAAAAGAAGGGAAAAACATAATATTTGTAAAGTAAATGTCCATTGAAAATGCAGTAACTCAACTTGCTCCTGGATAGCTTTATATTTGTCATATTTACTGGAATAAAATGACATAGTTAGCAAGAACTTAGAGGTGAGATTGCTGTATTTTCCAATCATAGGCTAACAACTAGTTACATAAACTCACCTAACTATAACAAAAAATGCACATGCATGCTTAGTTAACTAGGTTTCTAGCAGAAGTGTGACATTCCTAAGTATGACAAGCCTTAAGCCCTAACCCTATGCAGAAGCAATCGTGAATGGGATTATCAAGGCGATAAGCCACCTGACAACTAAGGAACAGAGAGAGGAAGGTCTTCCTTTATTTCTCATTGCCATTGTGTCCCTGGGTTTATTGTGTCTATTAAGATCACATTGTCCTTCACATTGATAGACCTGGGCCACTTAGGGAAGTCCACGTAGGGAAATTCAGTTCAAATGAAAAAGTTCATTTTCTGCAATATGGTTGGATCCTAGATATTTATTTTGCACACAGAAGACGTTTCCATTTGCATAAGGGGGAGCTCAATTTTTATCAGTTGCAAAATGTTGCTGCAGCAGGGAGATAAATGAGACTTATCCCTTTTTCTTGCTTCAATTATCCTTCATGGAAGAAATATTGTTAATAATTTCTGCATACTGCTTTTCAAAGCCCCCCCCCCCCCACTATCATGATGTGGCTTACATGGTTAAAGTTAAAGAAAGTGGCTCCTGGGGACTCATAAATCCCCCCCCCCCAAATATGCTGTGTTGAATTGAGGGACAGATGTTAAATATAAATATATAAATATAACCTACTAAATATAACCACTACTTAGAAGGGATCTCTGCACAGTTACTAGAGATGATAAAATGCGTAGAACAATACAACTACTTTCTTCCTTGCTCGATATGCCTACTGGCATTGGAAAGGGAAGTCTGATAGCATGGAAATATATTGTTTCCTGTTCTGTGTAATTTGCTCGTAAACCACTGATTGTGCTATCAGAAAACCTGTAGGAAGAATAATTCTGGTGGCTAAATGTTACCTGGTATTCTGGCTGAAAATCAGAGAGATCTCATATTGATTATGGTGAGGAGTCTGGACCAGTTCCAGCTAATAAAATAATAACTAATGCTAGTTAGTTACCAATTTAGCTAATAAGCTTTTGGATTTTTGAACCTTTCTAATAAGCTTTCGTGAAAATTCTACAAACACTGGCTGATTTCTACTGGAACAATTGGGCTAAAATATTAGATCTGACTTTCCTTGCTTGCATTGATGTTCAATTATGGGATGGCCAGGGTTTAGGGATCTGGAATTTCCATGTTCAATTATCATGATGTTTGGCATGATGGCATCATGATGTTTGGCATAGGCATGATGTTTCTTTTTTAATGGCATTTTTATGGCAATGCTCTAAAGCAGTGTTTCTCAAACTGTGGGTCACGAGCCAATTTCAGGTGGGTCTTGTAGCACCTAGTGCAGCCATCATTGAAAATATGGGAAGATGGGATACTGGAAGGGGGAGGGTTGTATGATCATTTTGCTTGAGTCAAGATTGTAAATAGGCTTTTTTACTTTCTGATTCACTTGGCTATTGGAAAGTGGCTGAGAAATAACCCCAATTTATTGCTTCATTCTCAGGAAAGCAACAGGCTCTAGAGTCACAATGACGGAACTTCTGCCCGTGACATTACTTCTGGTGGGTCCTAGACAGATTGTCATTCTAAAAAGTGGGTCCTGGTGCTAAAATGTTTGAGAACCACTGCTTTAAAGAGCTGAAAAAACATAGCATGTGATTAAGTGAGGGTTGTCTTAAGATACTGTTTATGTATGGAAATAAACAGACTCCATTTTGGGAAAGCAAAGAGCTCTGTATTTAGTTAAGAGATTACTAGGCTCATTTGTGGTCTAAATATCTAGAGCTGTTCTTTTTGGTCAGGAATGCAAACAGGCTGACCCAACGTTCAACTGCGCTAGGACACCGTTTGCTGCTGGATTAGGAAAAAACTAAACTTTCAGGCCCATCGGAACATCCCTTTCTCTTCTTATAAAATAATTTTGACAATGTAAGCTTTCGGTTTTCTGTTGTTGGCATTAGGCTTTCCTGGAGATCAGCCTTTGAAAAACAGCTGTTCTTGCCTCTTTCTTTCCTTGGAGATAGGGGTCCCTTTGCTCCCTTGTGCATTTTGAATTTGAAAAGTGATGAAGACTGCCTTTCTGCATTTTAAAGAATTGTTTCTGCCTTAAAACAGGAAGTAAGCAGAACAGAGCCTGGAGGAAAGGAATACAGGTGCCCTCCCTCCACATCCATGTATTTCATATCCGTAGTTGCAATTATCCACAGATCAGCCCCCCTAACCTTCTTTTATTCTTACTTTGGGTTGCTAAAACATCTTCTTGCCTTAACATAGGTTCCCTCTTATCCACAGTTTCAGGTATCCACGGGGGTGGGTGGTGGGTGGGGCAGGAACTTATCCCCTGTAGATACCGGGAATGCCTGTAGTTAAGCTCACTCCTGTTCCCTCCATTGGGGCTACTGGGGCTTTATACAGGGTAAGGGTTCCCTTACCCTGAAGAGAACCTCCAGATGCTTCCCTGGCCCCACAGGATACAACAGTGCCACTGTAATGCTGGGCAAGCCAAGGACTGAGCTGCCTGTTATATAACAATGTCAAATTTCTTTAAATTACAATTAATATTAATGTATTTAAAACATTCAGCACAGCATCATCTTATTATGCAATCTGTATTTTTAACAAGTGCCGTTTTGCGTTATGTCAAAACCTAGTAACCCCCCGCCCAACTAACATTTTGACCACTACCATTCCATGAATGTAAAAAATGCTTCCTAATCACTGTGCCTTGCCTTGCTTTGGGCATGAACTTTTGCACTTTTCTTTAGCAAAAGAACCAGCCTGTGGTTTGCACTGATTAATCACGAATGTTTTGACAAACTGAAACACGGAGAGTTCCTCCCAAACAGACTAAAATGAGTGTTGCTGCTGCTTGCTGGCAATTGCCATCCTCCACTCCACTCAGATGCTTCCTTAAAAGGAAAAGGAGACTTGGGAACTTCTAGTTAGGAATCTGGGCTAAGGATCCTAATGATCCCTCCTTGGGCTTCTCCCTTTTGCAGTTATCCTGCTTGGATTTGTACTGGGGGGGGGGGGCTATTCTACAGGTACCCACAGATTTATCTAACTGGGCTGTAGAACTTGGCAGGTGTTTTGCAAAGGATGTGGAATTCACTCATTCAAGTAATTGTTAACAGCCAACACAACATCTCCTTTCTAAATCATGAGAGTTTGCAATAAAGACTATGAGCCTTAACAAAATTACAAGGGGCAAATCCAGACAGTTTTTCACATAACCTGCAACACAAAATGACAAGGAGAGTTGGTTGGGTCCACACGACAACCCATATTTCTTTGGGTTGTGTCCCCTATCATCACCACCACCAATACAGTGCAAAGGCTTGCTTTTTAGGGCTTATGCACATACGTGCGTTTAAGCATGCATGTGTTTGCCTCTTAGTAAGGAAAAGCAATTTTGAGAAGGGGAAAATGGAAGGGCAAGAGGGTGCATCATTCTTTTCCCACCTACCTTTCTCACATTACAGTTGTCCCTGGTGGCTTCCTCCCTTCCATGCGTTTTATGAAGTTAAATTAGATACAATTCTGAAACCCCCTTCCCCGAAGGGGGAAGCAGCTTGAGAGGCGTGAGAAGTTGCAGGAGTCAAACAGTGGCAGTGGGCACTTTGAAGCTAGAGGTTTCCACAGCTAGAAGTTAGCTACGTCAGGCACCGGCTGAGGGGCCATGTCTGTTATTCTATCTTGCTAGGCTGACCCCTGAATCTCAGTGCCAGTGGTAGAGGTAGCACTCAATGAGCTGTCAGGGGCAGTGAAAGGCCCAATACAGAGCTTTCTTCAAGCCCACAGGAACTTGGCACCAGCACTGATAGCTGTCTGCTTAAAATGGCCCCCTCCTGAAGGTATTTTTCCTTATTAAAATTAAAAGCAGCTGTAAGGGTCAAAATGCACACATAGACACACATCGTGTCATTAAAGTCATATTTTAAAAAGAACATAATTTAGGGCGCAATCCTAAACTGAATTAGGCCAGCATAAACTAAGCCAGCAAAGTGTGGCCAGCATAAGGGACACCGTAAAGTATGTTTGGACGACGCCTGGAGTCAGAGAGGCCAGCACACAGACGTGAGCCATCCTCCCTGACTCCTAGAGTAGTCCAAAAACACTTTATGGTGGCCTTTGTGCTGGCCAAACTTTGCTGGATTAGCTTAGTTTAGGACTCCAGTTTAAGACTGCACTCTCAAGAAGAGCCCTGCTGGATCAGGCCAAAAGCCAATCTAGTCCAGCCACCTGTATCTCACTGTGGCCCATCAGATGCCTCAGGGAGCAAACAAGACAAGAAGATGTCAGCATCCTGCTGCTACTCCTCTGCATTTGGCATTCCGAGGTAGCCTACTTCTAAAATAGGGAAAAGATCAGCTTTCGTGCAACTGGCTGAATAGGCTCCATGTTCTGTCCTTGGGCTGTTTTGCTGCCCTGTCTCTTTCATAATCCATGTTTTAGAAAAGAAAAAGTCTTAATTTTGCATTTAACAACACACAGAGCAGTCTAACAAAAACAAAATACAGCCTGGAGGATCTTGAATATTATCTGATGAGGTACTGACAGAATATGAGTGGTTAATTCCAGCTAAACAGGTATACCTAAAGATCATATGCAAACGTTAAGACTGCAATACTATATACACTTTCGTGGGAGTAAGTTTCATCTAGCACAGTACGACCTACTTCTGACTAAACACACATAGGATTGTACTGCAGGTGAACACACCTTTCCAATAGGTTTAATTGTTTCTTGGGGGTTGAAGGGCGTCAATGTGATGTGACTGTTCCTATACAAGCAAAAAGCAGTGGTCTTCAACCATTTTTGTGCCATTAGCCCAAATGAATGATTAAATAAATGAAGTATGAGACTAGGGACCCACCATTGATTCCACACACACCCGGGACCCTATCCACCCACACCCCATCCCCATAACACCCTCCCAGCACCGTTCACTGTTAACCAAATATGCTTATTGGAGAGAGTGGAAAAAGTTACCAAGAAGCCTGGCCCTAGTGCTCAAATAGCTTTCAAATTGCAAAGAACCTGAGCAAGACTGGGACACCATCTCCTGGTACCTGAAGGGGTACACTAGATGCCTCCCCCTTTACCTGGTGGTGCTCTAGTCAGCGGTGTCATTCACCCGGTATGCTGGGCGGGACTTACCTTTGAGTGGCAGTCCGCCTGTTGTGTCATGCCGCGTTCCGCCGCTTTCCCGCCCGCCGGGCAAACTCATGGGCAAACCTCCAGGGGTGCTGCCCCAACCTGGTGGTGTTGCCCCCCCCCAGGTGTTCTGAGGGCCAGAGAGGCCATATGTGACCTCCTTGGCCCTCAAAAGGCCATTCCTTCAGGTTTTTGGCTGGAAACCAGGTGTTTTGGGCCCTCAGAAGGTCTTCTGAGGGCCAGGGAAGATGGTGAGGCCTTCTGGAAGGCTGAAAATATCCCTTCTGGTTTTCGGCCAAGGTTTGTAATCTTTATCTCTGCTACCAGAGGCGAAACCTGGGTACACATATTCAAACCCATTTCTTTAGGTATTCCCATCCCTGCGTTGCAAAAATGATTACATTTCAGGGTGCTCATGGGTATAATTAAGCAGATGTATGGCCTACTATCTAACTTTCCCACACTGATGCAGCTGTGCCAATGGGGCATGTCCTGCACCCTGCAGGTAAGGGCTGCATTTCGGCTGCATCAATGTGGAAAAGTTGGATAGGATTGGACCCTCAGTTTCTGATAAGAAAGAAACAAGAAATCTAAAGGTGCAGTTCCTATACAAAGAAGTGCATAGTCATGGGAAATGTGCCAAAATTAATACCATAGGATTGGACTGTCAAACTTCATTCATTTAAGCCTCTCTATAGCTCCCCAGTTACTGTGCTTGTCTGGAGCTCCATTCCTATCACTCACAGGTGATCTTCCTAATACATTACACGTAACTCCTTTTACTATGGGCTATATACAAAGCCGAATCTTCATGTGAAACAACACATCAAAGGCAGTACTTTCTTGTGGGTGGGGCTATGTTTTAATTCCATTTCCAATCTGCTTCTTTTTGGTATAAAGCGGTGAGTGAACCCCTGCTTTTTCCATGAAGAGGGCAGACACATATATGAAAACCTGTGGCTGCCCCATCACGTCTAGTTAGGGCCAAAGTTTCCTTTTTCAGCTTGATCCTAGCAACAACCTTCAGTAACCCTAAAGCAACTGTCTTCAGCCAAATAAGTGCTGAAGGATGTGATCTTGGCAAAGTCTTTAAGGTCAGTAAACACAGGACCTTAGGGGCTGCCAGCTGGGCCCACCTGGTGTAGTTCTATGCGTGATCCTTGAGTCACCTTCCAGTGACTGCTTCCTTCCTCATTTGATGGGCACGAACCCTCAGCCAGTACCCGACATGGCCAGCCCAGAACACGACCTGGCTGCGAGCCCTGTTCTCTGCGAGACCATGACTTTCGCAGAACAAGATGTCACTTGCTATCCAGCACTCACCATTTCACACTTCTGTTATTTAGTTGTGTGAGCAAGAGAAAGCACAGGGATATCGCAGCTGTTGCTCATTGCAGCAAGGCATGAGCGGTGCGGTCCCAGTATATATCTAACCATGACAACTCAAGTGGAATGATTGATACATCTCCGTTTGTGTATTCAGTATGACTCTGATCTCAATATCGACAGATGTTGGCATTGCTACTCTGTGAGCATTACCAACAAATCTGGCTGCGGAGGATGTTGCTCACAAACAGCCAAAGGCTTGTTCCATGGAACAAGCATTTTAGTTTACGAAGCATCCAACTGTGCTGTGTAGCTCAGAGCAATATACTCCCGTACATTATAATAGATCGGTCATTAACAAATTGCAGAAAGATTATGCAGTTATCAGCTTTTTGCACATTGCGCCAGCCAGGGTTGGCCCTACTATGCAGTGACCTGTAGCAATCGTGTGAAACAGCCCCCTTAGAGGGGTGGCAAAAGGATGAACCCCAGCTCACCTGTCCACCACCTTCTCCAACCTGCTCCTCTGCTGAGGGCTCTGATCCTCTGACCTAATTTTTTAAATATGCAATTTTTAAAAATGTGCAATTTGAGACTTCACCATGGTTAGGTCTAGGGGCTGTACACCAAGCATTTGGAGACAGTCTGTCAAAAATAAATAAAAATGTTAGATAAACACCTCTCTTGATACCTTAACCTACAGCTAGTAATGGATTGTCCTTGTTTATCTCATGCATTGTAGAAATGGACATTGGATCAACAGAGATAGATAACAATAAGAAAAGCCAATTTCAGTTTACACATCAGTTCATTTTGGTACTTGATGCTTTGGTTTTTCTTATTGGACCCCATAAACCAAACTCATTGGCTAATGTCATGATTGACAGCTTGCAGCTACAATCTGTTCTGCAAGCTCACAAAAGTCGACCACTCAGGTTACAATCCTATACAAAATTTCCAGGGAGCATGTCCCATTGAATTTAATAAGACTTACTTCTGAGTAAACATGTATAGGATTGAGCTCACATTCTCTGCAATTCTGTTAGATTATTCTCATAAATGGATGAATAGCAATGCAGAGACTAGTGCTGGTGCCATTGTGTTCACTGAAAATTCACACGCTGGCAAACATGGATTGATTTCTGGGCCTGAAAGACCAAGGATTCTCAACAACATTTTAACTATCCTGATACATTCATTGTGGGGGACCCCAACCAAAGTACAGTAATACAAAAGCAATTTACACGGATGGGAAGATGGTACTTGTTTGTTGGAAGCACCAGACATTCATAGCCCAATGCTATGCATGTCTACTCAGACGCAAGTCCTATTATTGTCAACAGGGCTTGCTCCCAAGTACATGTGGATAGGATTGCAGCCTCAGTGAATAACATCATTTTTGGAAATAGTATCATAATCAATCAACAGGTATTTATATACCGCTTTTCAACATGAAGTTCCCAAAGCGGTTTACAGGCAAATAGTAATAATAATAAAGTTAAATGGCTCCCTGTCTCAAAGGGCTCACAATCTAAAAAAGGCAGACCACCAGCAACAGCCACTAGACTGCGCAGGGGTGAAGAGGGACAAGTACTCTTCCCCTGCTAAATATAAGAGGACACCACTTGAAAAAGTGCCTCTTGCCCAGTTAGCAGGAAGATGTCAGGAAAAAAAAATTTCCCAGTTTCTGCACAGACAATCCTGGACCTCTTCCCATCCTTGCTCTTGATGCATCAAAAGGCTGGTGTTTTTTTTCATGGCCACCATCCCCTGGTAGAATGCTGCCAACTCTGTGTTTCCTTATGTTGTTTAGGATGCAATCATAACTCCAAGCTGGAGAAGGCAGGCCAACTAGCCTGCCCCATATCCAGCCCCAGGTTGCAGTGGTGTTCCTACAGCGGTGGCAAAATACTAAGCATTGTAGGAGCCTGAGCTCCTGTGTAATGTGGCCGCCCCCCTTCACCTCTAGAGTGATTCACTGCTGGTAGAGCCGGTTCAGAGGCTTTGTTCTCTGAGCTGCTAATAGGTCTGTAGGCAAGGGGGAGAGGCCACATTACACAGGAGTTCAGGCTCCTGCAACACTTAGTGTTCTTTTCCCCTCTGCAGGAATGCCACTGCTGGATTGGGGCTGGCTGCAGCACAACCCAGGGCAAGGCGAATTGATTCCCCTTCCCATGGGTAACATGGCAGTGGCCCAAATGGGGTTACTTGGATTTGCATTGCCAAAATCAGCAGCACAAATCCAAGTAGCCCAGATGGAGGCCAGTCAAGCTGGCTACAGGGTTAAGAGCCATCCCAAATGCCCAATTCTGGCTCCATCCCCTTCCCCAGGCTGGTCTGCCCATGGGACCACCCATCCCCTGCCTTCCCCCACTCCGTTCTGCCTTCCCCTGCCCACCCAAACCCCCCACGCCAGCCGAGCTCAGCTTGGCTGTGTCTTACGTGGTTGTTGTGGGGCCCAGAAATTGGCGCAGGGAGGCCAGAGCACAGACGTGCATTGGCCTACCCTCCTCCAAAGTCATTGCAAATGCGCATTATGGCGTATTTGGGACAACACTGGGCTGGCACAAGGGACTTGCGCAAGCCCATTGAGCTCTCTGGATTGTGCTCTTTATGGTGTAGCAAGGCCAGAAAAGGCCCAATAAACACTATCTAGTTAGTAGACAAGAACTACTCATTGCTAGAGGATCTATATACAATTCCAGAGTCAAATTTTGCTTTATGTTAATCATATAGATGGGCCTGGTGGATTTGCTATTTCTACTTTAAATACCAGCTGTGAAGAGGAAGGGGATCTGCATCAGTATAAATTGGGGCGGGGGGGGTGAAGCTCCAGCTGCCACCCAATTCCTGACTGAGCCTCTGCACAGCTGCTATTTAAGGTAAAAAACTGACTTTGAGGGCCAAATTCCACGTTTATCATCAGGTGTCATTTGGCCCTCGGTTCAGTGGTCCTCAATATGACTTGTTCTTTGGGAAGCTGCCTTTTATGGCCTTTTTCCCCGCAACAAGGCAGTTCCCAGGCTGCAGTTGACTCATGTCTTCGGACTTTCTGGCGAGACATAGTGCGACTCTGGAGATGGCACATTGACAGCGGCTGCCAGCATCAGCCAGAGATGCCATTGAAGGTGCTCAGCTCTGTTTCTCCATCACGTAAGAAATCCTGAATGTCAGAAACAGCCTATCTCCTTACATGCCTCCTTGATCACTTGCCTTTATTCAAAGTATGATCACAGAATTCCTCTGACATCATGATTTCTCTCAATTGAAAAGTTACAGCCATGTGGCTGTTGGCTCCACAGATCTGAGCTTTTCTGGCTCGGTCTAATCACAAACCTAATCCTTTGACGCAGGAAAGATAGGCAGTTATTGGAACAACATATTCAGTTATGATGAAATTACTGCATATCTTCATGTATTCAAACAGCATCACAATTCATCAACTTTCTAGCTGCCTGACAAATGAATGCCTGTTTCCATGATAAAAAATGTACTTGTAGGCATTCACATCTGTCTTCCTCGGCTTTCCAGGGCTGCAACAGAAATTGATACATCTGCATGGCATAGTGGCAATCTAGCATTGTCTTACAAGTCCTTTGTAAAGATTAGCCACTCAGCTACAGGTTTCTCTACAAGGATGCACTGGAAACTACATTATACCAAATCAGACCATTGTTCTACCTATCTCCCTCCTGTCAATACTAAGTAGTTGCAGCTCACCAGGGTTTCAGATAGGATTTTTTCTCTGCCCTACCTGGATATACCAGCAGTTGAGCCTATGATTTTCTGCATGCAGAGGCAGAACACGTGCTCTACCACCAAACTACAGTCCCAATGTACCACTTTGCTACTTCCATACAATTTCATGTATGGAATACACAATTTCCTGTAAGCAATGAAACTAGACCAGCAAGCAACACTTATTTAGGCTGCAATCCACAATGGGATTTATTTCCAAGTAAGCATGCATAGAATTGCATTGCAAATGATCATAATGTGTCTTATGATGCATCTTTAAAAGGTGCACTATTTAAGCGCACTATTTATGTGCACTATTTAAGTCCCACCCTGAGCGAGCTACTTATAGAAGCTCTTCATCCTAGGTACAAACACTGTGCCAGGACAAATCCAAATTCCAAACCACTTTGGAATCATCTTACTGAGATCCTGTATTTCCTTAAATGCTAGGCATGTAGAAATGCTAGGCATGTAGAAATTCTTTTAAATTCAGATAACATACCTACCTCTGTAAGAGAGGTCCTGAAATCAGGTTCTTACGTACCAGAGACTTCTACAGCAACTGTTCCCAAAGTGTGGGTCGGGACCAACCGTTACTGAGCCATTCCTCCTAAGGGGAGAGGCCCATTAATGAGTGCCTGAGCACCACAGAGATTGTGGTGCTGCAGGCACCTAGAGGGTTCCTACCTCAGTGGAGGGGGGCATGCAGGCCTCCTTTGTAGGCTTCCTTTGCTCCTTTGAAAGCAGGAAGAGCTTTTCATGTGCAATTTGGGGTTTTTTACTTCATCGGGGAGGCTTGCAGAGAGGGCTGTAGGCCTCTAAGACCCTACCAGAGACCGACATAACCTCCCCGCACTGAGGTAGGAACCCCCTGGATGTCCACAGTGCCACGATTGTTGTGGCGGTCAGGCACCCCCCTGCCCCAGTCCCCACCCCTGCCAGTACTTACAATGGTCCCAACGTCCACGTAGAACTTTGGGAACCCCTGTATTAGAGAAGGTGAAGTTTATGTAACTAGACAATGAAAACGTTCTCACATAAACTGATGGATTACAGAATCTAAACACTGCAGTTAAAAGGGTAGAGGAATAGCAGCTAAAAATAGTCAGGTTATTTTGTAAACTGTGGAAAATAATACAGTACTTCGTAGAAACAGCCAATTCACCTCAGTGGAAAGGAACACTGGTTCATAGTTGAAAACAATCTAGATTAGATTATTTAAAGAAGTTTTTAACTGCTGACATGCTGGTTGGCATTTTTAACTGCAACTGTGGGATCCATTGGGGCCTGTTCATTTTTAAATTGTTTTAATGTTATTGTTTTAATTGTTTATCCTATTTTTTATCATTTCATCTGATTTTAATGTTTATAAATTTAATACTGTGAGCAGCCTTGGGAGCCCTAATATGGGGCAGAAAGGCCAGGGCAGAAATCAAATAAGTAAGTAAGTAAGTAAGTAAGTAAGTAAGATGTGTGAAGCACATTAGATAATATGCCCTGGGAGTTCAATTGGAAACTTCAACTAGTGCAAACTGCAGCTGCCTATTAGTTAACAGAAGTAACTTTTCACAAACCTATTACCCTACAGTACATCTTTTTTTTAAAAGAGATTGGCTACCAGTCTGTTTCAGGACCCAGTTCAGACTGCAGTCCTATACTCACTTTCATGGGAGTAAGCTGCATTGAACACAATGAAACTTACTTCTGACTATAGGATTGTGCTGTCAAGCTGGTGGTGTTGAGCCCAAAATAGTCCTGCTCCTAAGCATCTCAGGTATAACACAGTATCTTGTGTTCTCCATTAACCTTCTATATCTTTGCTGGCCATTAAGATCTATTCATAAGGTTCTGCTCCATGTTCTATCAATTAGGGAGTTGTCATTGACAAAGAACAGAGCCTTTTCAGCAGTGCAGGGACCTTTACCTGTAGGATTCCCCCCTCCCCAAAGTCAGGCACATTTAGGAAGCAAATATCTATCTACTTGCATATGCCTTTTCTGCTTGACCTCACCTGATAATTTATGGTGTTGATGTTGTGCAATTTTTTTTCAACTGCTTTTGCTGTATTTTGTTGTACTTATTTATCTTAGTTTTAAATTAATATTATTTTTGATTGCTGTTTTGCCACTATCGTGGACCACTGGGAGAACTATTACAGTGAGAAAGCTATAGACAAATATTGTAAATAATGAAAAACAGAGCAAATCTTGGCAGAGAACACAACAAGCAGAATAACAGGTCCCATTTTCAGTTCAGCACAATCTTACAAATTAAAGGCATGTGAGCAGCCTGGCTGGAAAAAAGGGGAACAGAGTTGTTTGTTTACACAAAAAATAATAATTGCTGTTGGCTGCAGTCACTAAAAATGGGTTGTAGTTCTTGGAATTTTTCAAACTCAGGGTCACTTTGGCATTCATAGGCAAGACCTTTAAGACCTTTCATAAAGTGGAACAAACTGCTTCTCCCTTTGCAGGGAGAAGAGGCCCATATGAACACAAGGTCTCCATATTAATCTATATGTGGATTAGGCAGCTTTATCATTGGCAGATGAGGGCTGGGCTATTGACACTTTGGTGTTGGTAAATACAGCATTTTAAGGGCTTGCACAAAGTTAACTTCTTATGTCAAGAAAAAGTTAACTTTGTGCAAGCCCTTAAAATGCTGTATTTACCAACACCAAAGTGTCAATTGCCCAGCCCTCATCTGCCAATGATGAGCCCTGCTAGATCAAGCCAAAGGCACATAGTCCAGCTTCCTGTATCTCACAGTGACCCACCAGATGCCTCAGGGAGCACACACTTGCATCCAGTGGTGTCATTCAAATGATTTAGGAACTCACTTTTGATTGGCACTTGTCGGGAACCCGGAACCAGCCACGGAGCCCGTTAGGATCCGGAACGCCCGTTCTGGTCCGTTCCCCCTGAATGACATCACTGCTTGCATCTCATTGCCACTCCCCTGCATCTGGCATTCCGAGGTAGCCTGCTTCCACCCGTTATGGCCTGTAGCCTGCGATGGACTTTTCCCTCTAGAAATCTGTCCAATCCCCTTTTAAGGACACCTAGGCCAGACGCCATCACCACTGTGATGACAGCCATATAATCTCCATGGGAACTGGGGTGGTGTAGTGGCCAAGTGAGTTACAACTCAAGATGTCCTGGTTTGGATCTTGCCTCTGCTGTGCTCTTAATAGGTGGCCTTAAGGAAACCATCCTCTCAACCCAGCTGCAATGCAGAGATAATATACCTAACAGGGTTGTTGTAAGGACAACTTCAAAGCAATGCAGGTGAAGTGTTTTCTCTTTTCAAAAGTGCAATATTGTACACATGTTAAACGTATTAGTTCGGGTCTTGTTTGGGCATTACTTCCTCTGCTGGCCTCTCTTCAAATGTTTGCAGCAGTGGCAGGGCCGGCTCCAGGAGCAGTGGGGCCCAATGTGGAGCATTCCCACGGGGGCCCCACCCTCCCCGTGGGGCTCCCCACTCACCTAGGAGAGTGCTTGTGGTGCCACACACAAAGTGCAGTACCTGGAAATGGTGACATGATGACATCACCACCAACTGCGGTGGGGCAGGTGAGGGGCCAAGGTAAAGCTGCTGTGCTTGCCCCACTGACTTACAGTCCATAGATATCCTGGCTGCAGCAGTGGGCAATATGCTCACTCCACTGGCGCAGAGTCCCCCAAAGTGCAGTGCCCAATGTGATGACATTGGTCACATTGGCTTAAGGCTGGCCCTGAGCAGTGGTTCCCAAACTGAGCTGCGGCTCCCTCGGGAGCCAAGGAAACCATCCGGGGATTTTGTGGAATTTTCATGAAAAACCCGACTGCCATGTCAATCAGACAGGCAGCCTGCCACTGGGTCTTAAAGCCTGCCACTACAAACAGTACTTTGCTACTGCATACAATATTTCCTTGATTCCTGTCTCCTCCCTCCCTCTGGGCTATTGCATTGCAAAGCAGGGAATGGCACACAGTACTGCACAAGCATCTTGTAGATCTCTGCAAAAACTGTGATGCAGTTCAGATTCTTTACCGTCTTTCAATCAAGTTCCAGGGCAATCAGTCTCCAGGGTAAGCTCCTCCTCACAAGCACCATTGCCCAAGTTTAAACCTCCCGATCTTATCTGAGGGTCATGGAACATTCCATTATTTTTACTTTAAAACCTGTCCTGTCAAGTCTATTGTGTGTGTTATTTTTAAATTGTAGCATAATTTCCTGCCTCTCTACAAATTGCTTCTTTGGATTTCGCTGGCTTTGTGTATCTATAGCTATGGTTATCAGATACAAACTGCAACAGAGTGCCTAAACCTTTAACTATAGAAGAGGGAATTTGGGCAAATGCAGCTCATCATGGAAGGATTTCAAAAGCTACATCTGCCCAAATTCCCTCTTCTATACAGTAGATAAAGGAATAGGCACTCTGTCCCCATTTGTATCTGGCAACCCTAGCGATAGCCTCCATAGCTCCTCCTTTTCTTTCCTCTCTCTGGAGTGGAAAGGAAGAGGGGGACAGAGACCAAGAGTTAATGTGGAGGGGAGGTCTTTCTCAGATGGCTCCCCTCTGCCTGGCTTCCCCAGTCCATGATGGTGGCAGCAGATATAAACCAATCCCTCCCCCAAATTTGGTGGCCCCAGTAATCCAGTTGCAGAAAGCAGTGAACAATGCACCAAACACCAGAGATGTATTCAAGTCCCTAACCCCAAGTCTTGAGTCAAGTCTCTAGTCTTAGCTTCCAGTCCTTGCTCAAATTTTCAAGTCAAGTCTGAGCCAAATTTAAAGAAAAAAATTGTTGTTGGTGGGTATATGTGGGGGGATTGTAAACACATCCCCTGATGACAGGCACTTGCAGGTGCCTACTCCCCACCACCCAGATGATTGATGGCGCTCAAAGTGCCACACCCTGGACCATTGGCCGCAGCAGGATCACCCAGGAAGGCAAGAAGTGCCTGCCCACTTTGCCTGGATGATTGCGCTCACTTCCAGATAGTCTGAGAGGTCTTGTGGCGCAACGTGGAAGTGCCTGAAGAGAAAAAGTAAGCAAGAACACACAGCGACTCGGATGTGAGAATTGCTTCAAGTCCCAAGTCACTCAGTCACTGTCCCTGATCCCAAGTCAAGTCCGAGTCAGTGATTGACAGGACGGGAGTGAGTTGCAGGACTCAAGTCTACATCACGTCTAGGCACCACTCCCCTCAGTCAGTCTCCAGCTTTCCAAACACCAATTCATGTTTCAACTTCCCAGGCAGGCACTTCTTTCTGGAAAACAAATTATGCTGCACGTCCCGCTTTGTATGGATCTATTTGTTTATGTTTTCCATGAAGGACAAAAAAATAACATTTGAAGCCACCCTGAATTCTACAGCTTGCTTGGAGAGTTTTCTAACATATTCACAGCAACAGAGAAGTCAAAATGGGTTTCTCATCTTAGCATTTCTGGCCAGAAGTACTGATAAGAGAGATATATCTTCTACAAGGATGGACAGGCCCTAATAGAAAATGTATAAGCCACATATTAATATATTAAAATAAATGTATAACCCTCCTTGAAAAAATGTTTGAGATGGGTTTCAAAAAAACATAAAGCTATAAAATACACAATAAAATGAACCACAGAAAAACCAGAATGTCACAGCAGCAGAGAAGAAGACAACTGGATTTGAAGACCTGGGTGAATTACCGGTAAGTCGCCTTTACTGAAAGGATACAGTTGGGGGCTCAAAGGGCACAGGTCTAGAACACGTGTTCCACAGTGGGCATGCCCACCAGATCCCAGAAGGCAAGAGGAATGTGGAGGAGAGCCTTACAAGTTTGGATATACTGCCTAGTCCAAAGCCACCCAAAGTTAGATACAAAGGGGAAAGAGTGCATATACCTTTAACCACTATATAGCAGAGAGAATTTTGTCAGGTGTAGCTTTTGAAATCCTTCCCTGTTGAGTTGCACCTGCCAAAATTCCCTCTTCCATGCAGTGGTTAAAGGCATGGTACTCTGTCCCCATCTGTTTCTAGTAACCCTATCCAAGGTAAGTGAGTGCCCTTTCACTAGCAAAAGGAAATAAAGGTTAATTGATGCGACCTGAGCCGTGTATTTGGCTCCTGGAGTGTGAAGAAGCCAAAGAGAGCTCATTTCTATTTTAGGGTGTTTATAAACAGATTCCTGGTTACCTATGGTTGCTGGCCCCACCATAGAAAAGAAGCCCATGCCATGAGGTAGTTATAGTAAAAGACTCACCAACATAATTTGCTTCTGAGATTCAGCGGGAATCAGAAGCATAAAGTCTCTCTCTCTCTCATCACCGCATTCCCCAGCAAATTTGAAATGAACTGCATGAACCTGGTGTCAGTGTTTTTTTTCTTGTTCCAGGGAACTGATCTGTATTTATCATGCAAAGTTTGGCAGATGTAAGATGGTTTTCCATTCCTCAGCCACCTCAAAGGATCAGTGGGCTAAGGAGAATGGTTTGCAATCTCCAGCATGGCTGGCAGGGATTTGTGAATGATGACTACTAGTCTGACTGATATCTTTTTAAAGGCACTTTGATAAGATAGGAACAAAAGTCATAAACCACAGTCTAGTGCGTGTACTGGGAAAATCTCTATGTGTTATAGTAATGCCTCCTTTTAGGGACTGGGAGATTAACCAAAATCAGCAACAGTTGCAACAGATTTGTCTTCCAAAGACAATGACCTGGGCAAATGTCTCAGCTTGCCTACTCCTGAGCCTGGTGTGTCTTCCTCACAATGGAGAGAGGTGAAAAGCGAAGTGCCCCAGGGATCTGTCTTGGGGCCGGTACTTTTCAACTTGTTCATAAATGACCTGGAGACAGGGATAAGCAGTGAGGTGGCCAAGTTTGTGGATGACACAAAACTTTTCCTGGTAGAGAAAAACAGAAGGAATTGTGAAGAGCTCCAGAAGGATCTCTCCAAGTTGGAGGAATGGGCAGCAAAATGGCAGATGCGTTTCAATGTAGACAAATGTAAAGTGACGCACATTGGGGCAAAAAATCAAAACTTCACCTATAGGCTAATGGGTTCTGAGCTATCTGTGATAGCTCAGGAGAGAGATCTTGGGGTGCTGGTGGATAACTCGATGAAGGTATTGATCCAGTGTGCGGTGATGGTGAAGAAGGCCAATTCCATGCTTGGGGTAGTTAAAAAGGGGGTTGAGAATAAAACGGCCAACATTATTATGCCATTGTACAAATAGATGGTAAGGCCACATCTGGAGTATTGTGTACAGTTCTGGTTGCTGCATCTCAAAAAGGACATAGTGGAGCTGGAAAAGGTGCAGAAGAGAGCGACAAAAATGATTACAGGGATGGGGCACCTCCCTTATGAAGAAAGATTGCAGCATTTGGGGCTTTTCAACCTAGAAAAAGGCGCCTGAGGGGGGACATGATTGAGACATACAAAATTATGCATGGAAGGGATAGAGTCGATAGAGGGATATTCTTTTCCTTCTCTCACAACACCAGAACCAGGGGACATCCACTGAAATTGAGTGTTGGGAGAGTTAAAACAGATAAAAGGAAATACTTTTTTTACCTAGCTGGTAATTAATCTGTGGAACTCTTTGCCACAGGATGCAAAGGCCTAGATGCCTTTAAAAGGGATTTGGACAGATTTCTGGAGGAAAAGTCTATCGTGGGCTATAGGCCATGATGGATTGTGCAACTTCCTTACATTAATAGTAGGCTACTTCAGAATGCCAGGTGCAAGGGAGTGGCAACAGAATGCAAGCATCTTGTTGTCTTGTGTGCTCCCTGGGGCACCTGGTGGGCCACTGTGAGAAACAGGAAACTGGACTAGATAGGCCTTTGGCCTGATCCAGTAGGGCTCTTCTTGTGTTCTTATGTTCTTGGTTAAGGTCCATTAAAGCAAACTTTTGAAGGCAGTATCTAAATGCTCCTGTTGATTACATAACTGATCCTCTTACAGGAGGTCCCAGAGCATTGTCTCCCCCCCTTCCTCCCCAAGACACCTCTGCTTCATTCTGAAGTTATTATCCTTGGCTGTTATGGTTAGCAGTCATAGATAGATCTTTTCAGGAATTAGTCTAATTTCCTTTGTTTAAATCCAACTAAGCTAATGTCTGTCTTTCTCCTCATTTTATGGCAATGACTTCTTCAGGTCTCATGCCATCACTGCACTATTTGCTCTTGGAAAACAAATTAGGTGACTTTTCTGTCATAAACAGAGAATTGCCCTGGGCTAAGAGGAAAAGCAGCTATCAAAAGTTGGGCCGGCTCTGCCATACAGCTTGCTTAGCCTGAATTGCCACTATCCCCAGATTACTTTAAGCATGTGCTTTGCCCATATCTGCTCGTTTTCTTAATGTAAAATAACAGCTAGCTTGCCCTGGCCACTCCACAATTTGGGACCTTGGCAAAGGGAGAGCGTCTTTACCTCCCTGCTATGAATTGGGAGCTTTGTGTTTGCAATTTGATGAGAAAAAAAGGTTTCATTGGCACTAATGGGAGGTTTTTTCCCTTTGGCAAATAGTGCACATGGAGCCCCTGATCTGGACTGGAACCACCATGCAGATAAGGTTAAATCTCCCCTTTTCCCCCAGGCTGATCTGAAGAGCCAACAATGGAAAAAATACCTATACTACATAAACAGGGAATCTGTTTTAAGTCTGTGCTTAAAATAACAGGTACTCTAAGGCAGATCGACTCATCCTCACTGTTCCCACTAAGATGCATGGCTGATTGCAGTGCAGAGCTCGGCAACGTGGAACGTTCAGAGGCAGTTGCAGTTGTACAGAGGTTCGTGCTGTAGGGGCTGGAAACCTTCTTTGGCACAGGGGCCAAAGCCCATGTCTGTGAGTAGACAGCAGGTTGATGTCAACCCTGGACCGTAGGTTGCCTACTCCTGCCTTATAGGGAACACTACTCATCACATCATCCTTTTACTGAGGGATAACACCTGTTTCATTATTGTTTCCATACATTTAATCAGCCACAGAAATCCATTGATGAGGCATAGTATCAAAAGCTTTTGCTACACTGGATTTCCATAAGAGAGAAAAATTGCAAAACTATCTGCATCTCAGATTATCGTTGACAGAAGCCCCAGATGATCCAGGCATCAACAAGTGCTGATTCACATGTTACTTGTACCTTTGTGCAACCCGAAGAAAGTACTCTATGTCACGGGGAAAGAGGAGGAAGCTATATGTAAAAATGGTGATACACAAATATCAGCTGAGGCCAGATCCATGTAGTCCAGAATCTGCTTTAGCCCTGAGATAATGATGTAAGAATGCAGAATGTCAGTTCTTCAAAGAGTTTTCAGTTGCTTCCAATGTTAAACCATGCAATTTAACTTTATTATTTTTTGCTTGTAAACTACTTTGTGAATTTTGTGTTAAAAAGCGGTGTTTAATACTGTTGATAGATGGATATCATGAAATATAACAGTAAGTCACTAGACTACTTATGGAAGAATGACAGAGGTCTTCATTCTGTCTATGATCTTCCCAGTGTGTGAGAGAGCTCTGGGTCATAAAGAAATTTGGCCCTGTTGATGCTTTGCTGATGCTAGGATCTGGTGTTTCAGAAGTGCTAATCCCCTGTACTAACAAGACCAACCAGGAGGAAGGAGGGGGAAAGGATATTTTTTCCCCTTCTCTCCAGGGATGGAAAGATAAGAGAGTCAGCTTGGCAAGATCTTATTACTGCAACATGATCTAAAGGGCCAGATTTACCAGACAGTTTGCTCACCAGCCAACATGCTTTGTCTTAGACAGGTTAGCATTATAGAAAGTGAAATTGAGACTGCAACCCTTACCTGAACATGCCCATCAACATGTAAAAATGCAGAAGTGGTAATCAGGCGCGTATCTTACCTGTAGCACCCTATGGCACGAGCCATGGGGCGCGGGGCAGTGGTGGGGTGCCATTGCGCACAGTCCGGGAGAGACCGTGCAGTTTCTGGCCGCCCACGGCTCCCTCACGCTCCGAAATAGAGCGTTTTCGGGGTAAGGGAGGCGTGTCTGCGTGACGTGCGGGAGTGGGGCAACTTGGGGGGGGGGCGTGTTCAGCACCTGCCATGGGGCGCGCTCCCGGCCCGGACCACCACTGGTGGTAATATGTATCCAGCTCTTAAAAATCTCATTCTTTTTTCCCCATGAACCAATCTTTGACCTACAAGTCATCCCCCTGAGTCAACTAAAAGCTAAACTCAATGAAATCAATCAATCAATCAATCAACCAACCAACCAACAGGTACTTATATACCGCTTTTCAACACAAAGTTCACGAAGCAGTTTACAGGCAAATAGTACTAATAATAAAGTTAAATGGCTCCCTGTCCCAAAGGGCTCACAATCTTAAAAAAACCCTGGTATGGTATTTTGAAACTTACATTATTTCAGACCCTTTCTAAATGAATTCAAAAAGAAAAGAAGAATGTAGTGCCTTAGATAATTCTAAAAGCATCTGAATACATTTGTTCTACATATGTGATAGGCTGCAGATACAAAGTGTATCTTAATCAGGGTTTTTTAGAACTTTTGCACATTCCTGCAGAGCAATGAAACAAAGTCAAATTGTCCGTTTACTTGACTGCATATATTTTCATGTCCTATGACAAACTGTTGAAAGGGGAGGAAAAAGAACAAAGCCCAATGACCCACAGCACACTTCATGTCTCCTGGGGGAATGCCCTTAAGAGAACAAAATCCTAAGTGAGTTCCAGCATTGATCAATTACATGAGAATCTCATCCATGGATCAATGTGTGGCATATTAGTGAGGCCCCTGAGCACTCTCCTCATTCACATACTGATTCTATATTAATTAACTGTGTGAATAGGTCTATAGTCTGGTTCAGCATCCATCCTGAAACTGCTCAGGAAAACCACATAATAAAAAACATTGTTCTAAATTAGCCAGTAGATACCTGACTAAGAAGAGCCCCCATTCTGATTGACCTCAGCTCTTGCAAAACAAATCTGCCATATATCTTACAGTACAGTAAAGTGCGTATAGGATTGCAGCCTAAAGAAAGTTACAAGGTTGCTAAGGTTTTGCAAGGAGCTTTGCTTTGATCTAGTACCTTTTTTTTCTTCCACAGCTTAGCACAGTGTTTCACAAACTGTGTGTCGGGACCCACTAGGTGGGTCACAAGGCAATTTCAGGCAGGTTGCATAGCACCTAGGGCAGCCATAATTGAAAATATGGGAAGATGGGACACTGGAAAAAAAGAAGGGCTGTGTGGTAATTTTGCTTGTGTCAAGGTTATAAATGAGCTTTTCTTCCCTTTCTGATTCATTTTGTTGTTGGAAAATGGCTGAGAAATATCCCAACTTATTGCTGCGTTCTCAGGAAAGCAGAAGGTTCTGCCATCAGAATGACAGCACTTCTGGCCATTGACAACACTTCTGGTGGGTCCTGGACAGATTGTAATACTAAAAAGTGGGTCCCAGTGCTAAGAAGTTTCAGAACCACTGGCTTATCTTATTCAACTCTAAAACACCTTACATAAAGAAATAAATCTTACTTATGACTGTAGATGAAATGGATCTCATCAAAAGCAAACTATTAAGCAATAAATAAGGTTGTTTTTAAAAAGTAGTGGGATCAATCAACCGAAGTACTGAAAATGCATCGCAAGATTTGCTACCTCCCACACAGCTCATCTCCTAGCCTCAGTTCTCCCTGTGGTCCATCCAACTCCCTTTGTACGTATAATGTACTTAGGATTGCTAAACCTCCAGGACTAGCCTGGAGTCTCTAGCTGACTACTGAAAAGCAGTCCTGGAGATTTTAACAGGGCCTCCAGGAAAGGCAGGATAGACATTATGTAAGTAAGTAAGTAAGTAAGTAAGTAAGTAAGTAAGTAAGTAAATAAGTAAATAAATAAATAAATAAATAAATAAATAAATATGATCCTTTCTGCTTGTAGACTAAACAAACACAAAGCAACCGTCTTGCAGGCCACAGATAACACTGCTCCCACCCCATGCCTGAGATGGTAGTCTGGAAACAAGATGGGCCCAACCCTATCCAACTTTCCAGTGATGGTGTATCCGCAATGCGGTGCGGAGGAAAGGGAACAAACACTCTCTTACCTGGAGGAGGCCTCCATGACTGCCCCCCCAATACAGGATGCAGCCCTTGCCCTGTTGACATGACTGTACTGCTGCTGGAAAGTTGGATAGGATTTGGCCCTAAGCCACTAGTTACCTAACTAAGGGCGCAATCCTAACCTGAGTTAGGCCGGCACAGTTAGGCCAGCAAAGTTTTGCTGGCATAAGGGCCACTGTAAAGCACATTTGGGCCACTCTTGGAGTCAGGGAGGATGGCACATGTCTTGTGTGCTGGTCTCCAGAGCTGTAATGTCTTACCCCAGTGCCCGGGGCAGTGATGTCATGACTCTGCCCATTTGCACCCCCAGAGCAGAGACATCACAGGTTCTCCCCGAGGAGGGGTGGGTGCAGGAGGTAGGAGCACCTCCTCCATCAGGGAGAACCTGGAGGAGACTGCTTCTGCGTTCTAAGGTCAAGGGCATTCTCCCTAGCATCTCCCTGGAGGAGGGGGCATGGGCGAGATCGCCAGCGCCTCCTCCTTTGGGGACGGGGAAGGCTGCTTCTGCACTAAAAGCACACAGGCAGTCTCCCCTGGCATCTCCCCGGAGCACGCGACATTGTGCACGCGACATTGTGCCTCCTCCTTCGGGGACAGCCCGGGGAAGACTTCCTCTGTGCACCATGTGCAAACATAAGAACATAAGAAGAGCCTTGCTGGATCAGGCCAAAGGCCCATCTAGTCCAGCTTCCTATATCTCAAGTGGCCCACCAGGTGCCTCAGGGAGCTCACGAGACAACAAGATGCTTGCATCCTGTTGCCACTCCCTTGCACCTGGCATTCTGAGGTAGCCTACTATCAATGTAAGGCCTGTAGCCCACAATGGACTTTTCCTCTAGAAATCTGTCCAATCTCTTTTTAAAGGCATCTAAGCCAGATGCCATTACCTGTGGCAAGGGGTTCCATAGGTTAATTACCCGCTGAGTAAAAAAGTACTTCCTTTTATCTGTTTTTATCTGTTTTAACTCTCCCAACACTCAATTTCAGTGGATGCAAAGGCAGTCAAGGCAAAGGCAGTCTCCCCTGGCCTCTCCCTAAAGGAGAAGGCACTGTCAATCTCTCACGCACCCCCTCCGTCGGTGGTGACTCCCACAGCCCGAAGGTGACTATCTTCCCGCTGCTTGCAATGTGAAGTCAGTTACCTCCGTAAGGAGGGCAGGGCCTGGGACCAAGTCTGCGCCCCCTTTATTCCAGTGCCTGGAGTAGGTGCCCCTCAGGCTCCACCCCTGTTATGGTTCTGCTGGTCTCTATGACTACGAGAGTGGTCCAAAATACTTTCAGTTGTGCCAGCCAAACTTTGCTGGCCTAACTGTGCTGGCCTAACTCCAGGTTAGGATTGCACCCTGAGATATAATGAATGTTAACAACAGATGCAGGCAGACCTGAGCTCCGTCCCAGATTCCAGCCATGAGACCAAATTTGCTAGGGGTCTTCTGGGAGTTGGTATGTAGCTATTCCAATGTTAGAAGATTTATGGAGCTCTAAGTCCAGATATGTGGAAAACCCCATCCTAAACTTTTACTTTACAGCAACAGAGCATCAGAGTTTGGATTCTAAGTGCTGACATAAGGCCACACACAAAACCAACGCACAGGGGCAACACCAACCACCGGCACTGCTGCACTATACTAGTAGAAAACTCCTCTTTCATGGTCCAAAAGCGTTAAAAGAACATGGACACAAGGGCATGAAGGATAGGTTCATGGGCATCGGTCCATCAGTAGGTACTGGCCATGATAGCTACACAAACCTTTCATGGGCATTGCCATTAGGCCTTGCTCAGAGGCGTTTCTACAGGGATGGCAAAGCTCTAAGTTTTGCAAGAAGCCTTACCCTGTCGTGTAAATCCCTCCTCTCCCTTGCTGCTGTAGCCAGTAAGCAACGCCAAGATTGGCTAAAACGGTGCAGGAGAGGAGTGATTTCCACTGCAAGGTAAGGCTTCTTGCAAAACTTAGAGCTTTGCCATCCCTGTAGAAACGCCACTGGCCTTGCTCTTGTGCTTCCCACAAGCATTCCACTGATCAATATGTGAATAGTGATGTTTACTGAACAGGATGCTTACGTAGAATTACTCTTTGGTCTGATCCAACAGGTAGGGTTACCAGATACAAACTGGGACAGTGCCTAAACCTTTAACCATTGTATGGAAGAGGGAATTTGGGCAGGTGCAGTTCATCATGGAACCCTTACTGATCACAACCACGCAGGGGGGAATTTAAAGCCTTACTTCTCTCCAGACTAGGTTTTAATCCAAATTAGCCCCACTGCTGCTCTTTAACTCTCTCTCTCTCACTCACTGAGAGCACAATCCTAACCATGAGATTAGGACCAGGGCAGGCCTATTGTCGCAAATGTGCTGTAAAGCATGTCCCTGCCTGCCTCTTCCAGATCTGGCTAGGCTGGCGCAGGGGCCTGCACTGCCCCACAAACGCCAGATCCAGGCCCTGATTGGTAAGTTTGCACCAGCCTAGGTAGGCTATCATCAGCGTTGTCATTCAGCCGGAACGCTGGGCGGGAGGAACGGGTGAGCAGCAGCCCCCACGGGGAAGCGGGGGCGGGGAAGACAGCGAAATGGACCGGAACGCAACGGGCGGGCTGCCGCTCACCCATTCCTCCCGCCCAGCGTTCCGGCTGAATGACAACGCTGGCTGTCGTGGGAAGGGGGTGAGGTGGGAGGGGGTGGTGGAAAGGCTTAACTGGGCAGGGATGGGGCGTTTTGGGGCAGGAGAGGGCAAGACCAGGAGGCAGATTGGGCCTGGGAGGGGTGTGGGACTGGCCATGGGAACCAGGCCAAATGTGCTCATTCCCAGGCCCTGCAGACTTACATGGGCTGCTCTGGTTTGCGCCAGTGATTTTGTTGGTGCAGATCTGAGTAGCCCCATAGTGGTGGCTGGGGTGTTATTCAGGGTAAAGAGGAAAATATCCTGAGTTGCCCTGCAGCCATCTCCTAACCTGCATCGGAGACAGCACAGGCCACTCAGCCGGCCTGGTACAGCACTGGTTTGGATTGGGCTGTAAACCAGTCAATGAGAGTGCTGGCTTTGCATGCAGAGATTGCTGGGTGTGGTCCCTGGTGTTTCAAGGCACAGAGCTGCTGCATGCCAGTCTACAGACCAGGTTTAGGAAGATTGATAGTCTGACTCAGTACTGTAAGGCTCCATTTGTTATCCAAGCACTGAAAAAGGAATCAAAACTGTATGGGAAAAAGATTGTGGTGGGATCAATTAATCTTACACTTAGGTTACAGAGGCACAAACATCAGTACCATTTCTGAGTGTGCTAAGATGCTCTCATACAGAAACAAAACTCATCTTTTCTTTTTGAATGGTTGTTAGTGACATTCATGGAGAAAAACAACCCCTTCTACAGTCCACCACCAGCCCATTTGTACCCTCTTCTACTACCCTCTTACTTTAGCTATTGTGACACAACCAGAGGTTAGGCTTCAACAGCTGCATCCTCTGCAGGGCAGAGCACTTTCCTCCCAGATGCTTCTTAAAGCTAGTGTTGTTTTTCAAGCCCCTGGGAAGGCTTTGTGTATTTTAATAGTTTCACAATAGGCAGAAACGTAATATGTATCTCATTTCCCAGCATAGACATTAAGTGATGATAATTGCCTTCACCTGTTGAACATTTGCCATGCAGCACATGACCCCTAAGAAAAGAAAGGTGATAACTTCTCCAAGCTTTGTTTTTTTTCTTCATTTTTTACTAGTGAAAAAATCTGCTCTGCCTAACTCTGCCTACCTGGTTATGAAGTGAGGTACCATTGATGGATTTTAATCTGCTCAATCTGCTTTTTGACTGTCAGTGGATTCTGCAGCCTCAGGTCAGTTCCCCGCATCAAAAACAGCAGGAGAAAATGTTCCAGCAGATCTTAAGATTGGGTTGTATACAAAGGAGGTTTATTAATTCTGTTGCTACTTATGTTAAGCTTTACTGTATTTTATACCATCCTCTAGCTTTTCATGTGTCACTAGACTGTGGTATTCTGGTCATAATGATGGGCAGAACAGAGACAGAAAGAGGACCCATGAATTGCAGATGCACAAGGTGTGTGGGAGGCACAATGTATCATGCACAAAGTATTCCCCACCCCAGCTGTCATTGTCAGTAGAGTCTGGACATTCAGCCTCAAGAGCAGGTTTTGGCCCTGTCCCAAAGTTATTGCAAGTGGAAGACGTCCCTGTTCCCCAAAGCACTGAATGGGTGACTACAGTGTCCAGGGTAGTGAACAAGTTCAGCCCCTCCCCATCTGTGTCACTAGAAGGCCCCAAGCAGGCAACAGCAAATGCTGGCGAGACTGGCTTGCTAGCCAAGCCTCTCCCGCGTTAAGAGGCAGCAGTGCTACCCCCCAGTGCTTTTCAGGTGGCACGAGGGATGGTGGTCCCTATAGCAGGTGAAGAGTTTCCTGGCATGGAGATGTTGGGAAAAGCTTCATCCATTAAATTTCTGTGTGTCAAATTATAGTTAAAAACAACATTAGTGAACAAACAGGCAAAAATTTGGCAACCATTGTAACCACTGCCTCTCTCTACTACCCTGGCACTGTTTCAGCAACAACAGCAACACTTAGGCACAGCTATAGATAGAGCCAACGAGGTAGCTAGGCTGAATTTCCAGAGGCAACACTGTGAAGCTAGGGAGCAGGGCGTGAAGACCTGGAACTCCAACCAGTCTCAAGGGACAATGTCTTCCTGTTGTGTATGCCCCCTGCTGGACGAAGGTGCAGGGCAGTGGAAGTCTAGTGCGATGTACTGCCATTGAGACTTGCTTCATGAACTCTTGGAAAAGTATTCGTGACAATGAAAGGCAATACTGTATATTTGGTTCATTGATGATCCCTTTTAGGAAAGAGCTGCTGGCTAACATTTAAGAGCTAACATTTAACGTTGCTGCCTTAGGGCGCAGATGCATCATATCACACGAAGGGCCAATTCTAACCAACTTTCCAGCACTACTGCAGCCACAATGCAGTTCTGAGGCAGGGCACAATCATTGACACAGCTACATCAGTGCCAGAAAGTTGGACAGGATTGAGCCCCAAGTATCTTTATATTACTAAGAAAGGGTAGTTCTCACCTTTTGCCACACTGATTTCTCTAGTCCCATACATGAGTTGCATAGCAAATCAAGGTTGTGCTTGTTTTTCTGCTGCACAAATGCAGAAAAACAACAACAGCAATAACTATAACTTACATCCATTGATTGTTCTCTCTGCAGAAGTTTCTTGCTCTCCTTTTCACAGTAGTTGAGCATTGCCTCTCGGTTGTACTTGCCAGTTGGTTGCTTGTCAGTTTGGTCTCTCTGCTTGAGTCCAACAGGAATGTTTCCGTCTGTATCAGATGCATCCAGCTCGTTTTTGAGTTCTTCCATCTCCTCCGGAGACAGGGTAGACAGCAAGTTGTCAATATCTGGATCCTCACTGACCTGTCTCACATATTTTGCTACCTTGGACATCTTGGAAGTTGAAGCTCAACTAAGATGGGATACTGGATGAATATATATCTATATATCTGTAGAGATCCCGTGCATGTGAAATAAATATTTTCAAGGGGAGAAAAAGTAGCAAGTTAATAGGTTTTATGTGAAAAAAGTCCAAGGAAATTAGGTTCTTCTTTCCCTCTCTTTGGAGGTGCTGAAATGTTAAATGTAAGCTACTACAACTTCCCTACAGTCTGGAATATAATGGTTACGCAGGAGGAGAACCACTGGCCAATGAAAGCCCCAGCCTGGCCCAGACAGGCCAATCAGACAAGGCAAGAGGTGGAGCTGCTGTCTATCAGAGGAGTTTGAAACCTGAGGACATTCCAGGGAATCTTGAAGAGCTGCATGACCAAATTTAGTCCTGAACATTTAGCTTTTTAAAGGCAATGGGAGAGAAAACATGCAAAACAAAACCCCAAACAAAACCTAAGAAGCTGCTGGCTGGGAGTGAGGATTGAGGGATGAAAACCAGAATGTGCCTCTCAAGTTGTTTCAGGCTCTGACAATAAATTCACCAAAACGCACATCGTACGTTTTTCGTACATCCTCTGCTTGTCTATCAAATTGGAAAAGAATTGTTGGCACTCCACATCCCGCGAACTAACAGATCTCTGCTATACTTGGCCATAAAATATGCCAGACCAGAACACATGCTGGCCTGGCAGTTCTCAATTTCACAAACGTTTTTCATTTTTTTTTCTCGTGAGCAATGTATTTGCTGCTTCTTCCTTTTAAAGCACATCAGCACTGTTTTGTTGTTGAGTTTTTTGGTGGAGGACAGTTATACAATATCCTTTTAGCAAAATCAATCAATGTCAACCATGACAGGTACTCACATGTTAATACAACACAATTTGAAATAATAGCTAATGATGACCATCCCCCTGGGCTTATCCCAGTCCCTCCCTGGCAAAAAAAGTTATGAGCAGTGGATAGACTCCCCCCACCAACTATCCCGGACTAACCTTTGCCTTAGGGAGACTTATGTGTTTATTCGACATGCCTGCTCTTTCCGGAAGGCGCTAGCTTTCTTCCATGGGTCTGCTACAGCGAAACAGCTATTTCCTTTCAGTTTGTGTCTGTGTAAATGGCATGAAGGGACTCAAGCCAGGCTGAGTGCTGGGATTCATGACTGCTCTCTACTTGTGTACGCTTGCTGCCTATGCCGCCAAAGCTCCTGTAACAGGAGGTACTGCTGTGGCATCCTTGTGTCAGGAAGGTTGTAGGAGTGGTATGCTGCTGTCTTGGAGGTGGCTCCGCATGGTTGGCAGCAGCTGCCACTGTGTTGCTCTTAATGGAATTTTGTGGTCGCTCTGTCTCTACCACTTTCTTCCATAGCCATTATCCTTTCCTGTTTGTTGAGCAGTGGAAGAAATGGCGGTGCACTGGAATCTGGGAATAAGGAACTAGGAACCAACTTCAGCCTCCTAGCTGCTTCACCCTCTCTCTGAGCTGTAATAGGCAAAGACAGCAATCCGCTGTTGCTGGGCTTTCCGACCGCATGGTTGGGAGTTCAAGACTGCGTGACAGAGTGAGCTCCCGTTGCTTGTCCCAGCTCCTGCCAACCTAGCAGTTCGAAAGCACCTAAATGCAAGTAGATAAATAGGGACCACTTTGGTGGGAAGGGAACGCCGTTCCATGTGCTATGGCATAGAGTCATGCCGGCCACATGACCACAGAAGCTTGTCCTTGGACAAAACGCCGGCTCTGCAGGCTTGGAAACGGAGATGAGCACCGCCCCCTACAGTCGGTCACGACTAGACCATCCGGTCATGGGGAAACCATTACCTTTTTACAGGAAGCAATCCTAATTTGGAATTATGCTGGCACAGTTAGGACAGCAAAGTTTGGCCGGTGCAAGTGACACCATAAAGTATGTTTGGACCACTCTCGGGGTCAGAGAGGCCATCACACAGATATGTGCCATCCTCCCTGACTCTGAGAGTGGTCCAAACGGCAGCCTTGTGCCCGCCAAACTTTGCTGGCCTAACTGTGGCGGCCTAACTCCAGGTTAGGACTGCACTCTAAGTGAAATTCACAGCAACCCCTAGAGAATGAACAGTGGCCCTTGTGCCAGCCAAACTGTGTGCCTGCGTAATTCCAGGTTAGGATTGCACCCCCAGGGTTAGAAGCTGGCTGGCATAGCTAGCAGAGATCAGCACGATCCTCATGCAAACTGGGGGTATCAAGCATGCTGACTGACTCAGTGTGTCTGTCTATGCAAAAGCTTTAGGACCCAATCCTATCCAATTTTCCAGCACTGATGCAGCCATTCCAAAAAAAAATGTGTGCTGAATCCTGCAGTGGAAGGGCAGTCACAGAGGCCTCCTGAAGGTAAGAGAACCAGGAGACTGCATTGTGGCTACATCAGTGCCTGAAAGTTGGATAGGGATTGGGCCCTTAATTAGTAAGGTCCTCAAGTTGCAGGACTTCTAAAAATTAAATTACCTGATGATCCAAATTCCTAAACTGGGTTCTTTCCATGCCAACAATTGCATCTGATCAGCCTACCGATTTGAGAAAGGAAGCTTTAAAAACTGCAGCATAACTTGATGACCTGTTGAATTTGAGTGCTGGAGTCTTGGGAAGACTTCTGCCCCTTCCTCACTCTGATTTGCTCCTAAAGATAAGATTTATAAGTTCTGCATCCCATCTGCTGGTGGCCTACATTATTGCATAGCATAGGATAGTGGTCTTAACCATTTTTGTGCCATGACTCCAATAAAGTAAGTATGAGACTAGAGACCCACCACAGATTTATCCTCCTGGGACTGAATTCGCCCATCCCCCCATCCTGTCATGAATGTGGATATTCGTGTAAAATGTAAGTAAGATTTTGTGTAAAATTGTGTAAGAAAGAGTGAAGCTTGAGCCATTTCTGTTCCTGTAAGATGCAGGTTGTGAAAGGTTGCTGCATCTACCCCCTTAGAAAAAATAAGGCTTCACAACCTCCTTGGGGTCACAGCACACAAGTTGAAGAACACTGGCATAAGGCAATAAATTCGGGCAAAGGTAGGGGAAAATACACCTGCTCTCCCCTCTTGTTTTATGATAGCCTGAGAGGCTATAATAAAATCCAAAGCCCCGGGACCGATATATCTTTGGCATATAAAATCCGAAGCCCCGGAACCGATATATCTTTGGCATATAAAATCTGAAGCCCCGGAACCGATATATCTTTGGCACCTGGGGTGGTATCTTGCTTGAGTTTCAATTCTCTTTGCTCTTACGCTGCCAGGATGTGCTGGATTTATTATGGAAGTGAGATGTATTGATTGTGGCCATGACTATACGCCGAGGTGCACAGAACGCCGTTACGTGCTTTCGAACTGCTAGGTTGGCAGGAGCTGGGACAAGCAACGGGAGCTCATTCCGTCGCATGGTCTCGAACAACCAACCTTCTGGTCAGAAAACCCAGCAGTAGCGGTTTAACCCGCAGCACCACCACGTCCTCATATTGACAGGTAGAGGGAACTAAATGGAAAATAAAGATCACAGTCAGGTACATCCAATTTTTACTGGTTTTCATTTTATTTCTCATTCCTTGAAACTTTAAAAGGACTGTCAAGGCTTGGGGCCATAACACAGCGAAAGAGCTTAGGCTTGAGACACAGAACCCTCCCGGTTCAGAACTGCCAATTCCAAGTAAAATATCCCATAAAGCCCTTTAATGTTGTACCACAGATGTAGGAAAATAGCAGAGTGAAATGTAATTGGAGACGGAACTTCTTTGTGCCTCTTGCATCTCTCCTCCCTTCTTCTATGAGGTGATGAACGTTGCCCATTGAAAACACGACAGTACAGAAAGGACTGTAGTATCCTTCCAGAAACAAAAGGAAGTGGGGGAGGGGGAACAGCAGGGGTTCTTTCTAGTACAACTCTTAAAAAAGAAATAGCTAAACAAACAAATTGATCAGTTTTCCTGCCAAAGCCAACATAGTTTAGTGTCCTCATGTTGCAAGTGGGTGGACCTGGAGCTGAATGAGAGTGAGTAACCACAAGCCTTACTTTCTGTGGTAAATGCAATGACAGTGGCGTTCCTAGAGGGGGGCGTTTCTAGCACCTTAAAAGTGCTAAGTTTGGCAGAGACTGAGCTCCTGGTTAAAGCGGGCTCAGGCGCCTGCAAAACTTAGCATTTTGGCCCCGCTCTTGGAACGCCACTGTGCAATGCTGTATGGAAATGCTGTCTATGTATACAATGCTTCTTCTTTTTTCTGGTTCGTAAAGAATGTCCTGCAAATGATGTCACTTATTGCTACGTTTTTATCCTGGGAGCAGGATACGCCACTGCCTGGTCACAGTAACGCTGGAAAGGTCCCCGGCATTGTTTCCTGGGGAGTTCTCACATCCGTCCTGGAGGAGGGTTCTCTAGTAAGCAACGGGACGTGACAGTCTAGCCCATTCGATTTCTCTTGTCTTCGGGCCAGAGCAGCGCACAACCGCAAGAGCCAATGAGCGCGCTGCGAGGCGAGGCGGCCAGCGCTCACGTGATCTGTGTGCCGGTAGCCGGGTGAGCGCGTCGCGTGGAGAGAACAAGGGAGAGAAGCCGGGACCCAAAATGGAGGAGTACGCGCGCGAGCCGTGGTGAGTAAGCAGCGCGGAAGCCTCGCTCTGCCGCGGCGCGAGAGGCACGGAAGGGCTGCGGCTGGATGGGGCCTCGCTGGCGGCAGTTGGCCCCGCGCTGCTCTCCCATCTTCCGCTCTTCCTGCTTGCGGCCAGTGACCTTGGGGGCCGCGAGCCGCTCGGTCACTCGGCGCAAAGCGCGGCAGCTCGGACGAGGGGCGTTTTGCACCTGCTGCCGCCAGTCCAGTGCAGCGGCTCCCACTTTCTGACGAAGGTCTGAGACCTCTGGATTGAAAACGGCTCCTGCTTCCTCTCTGCTTATGGAATATCGGGAGCGCCTCGCTACTTGGATTACCTGGACGTGCGTGGAGATGCTCCTTGGCGACCTTGATGTTTCTGTAGCAGCAGAGAGCAGAAGTGGGGCTGTGTACTCTGGCCTGGTGCTGTGATGGGCCACTCCGAGCCCTTCTGGACGGGGTTTCGCTTGATCTGATCCAGCAGGCACTTACTAGGTGCTTGTGGAAGGGTCTTCGGGCAGCATCATTTAACACAAATAGTTGTGCTTTACGAGGTCCTAAATGTGCAGTCTTTCTTTATGGGGATTATAGTTAATATGAAAGCAGACTGCACAAAACTGTAATTGGCATTCCTCTGTACCTAATGGGTGGGTTGAAAATAAAGTGATAGATCTCGAAGCCGACTTGAAGCTAAGTGATCAGTCAATCTGCTCTCATTGTAAGCAGGTATGGAAATATGTTTTTCTTTCAGTGAGAACTTGGGACTTGAAAAGGCCAATACATAATGATTTTTTTCTTTCCCTGTATTTATACCTTGTATGATGCCTTACAACATGATATAAGCAAAAAAGAGATTCCCTGCCCCAAAGAAAATTGGAATATAACTGTAGTACGGCAGAGCTCTGATTAGGCATGCAGCAATTTTTTTAAGCTTTTGAATTATGGTGTTGGAGAAGACTCTTGAGAGTCCCCTGAACTGCAAAGAGAGCCAATCCGGCAATCCTACAGGAAGTCAAGCCTGATTGCTCCCTGGAAGGCAAATACTGAAACTGAAACTCCAATTCTTTTGCCACCTCATGAGAAGACAGGACTCTTTAGAAAAGACCCTCATGCTGGGAAAGATTGAAGGCAAAAGGAGAAGGGGGCAGCAGAGGATGAGATGAGTAGATGGTGTCACCGAAGTGATGAACATGAAATTGGGCGAACTCCGGAAGCTAGTGGAGGACAGGGAGGCCTGGCATGCTGTGGTCCATGGGGTTGCGAAGAGTCGGGCATGACTTAGTGACTGAACAACAATTTTTAAGCATCTTCCAGCTCTGCACAGAGTCAAGAATGATTAGAGTCTGTAGCTTGCCTGCCATTTTTGTCTGTGGTTTGTGTGTGAGATAGATTTCACATGTAAACTTTTAATATGTTGCCCACTTACTGTCTTGGGGAAGAGGTGGGCTCTACATTGGTAAATATTTGGCTCATTCATTAATATCTTGTTCTTTTCCTGTGATTCTGTGAGACGATGCATGAACACAGCTAACTTCTGGGATTGGTGATAGGCCATAAGTCATTGCAACGTTGGTGACCAGCACTATTGCTGTGTTATAGCACTAGTGCTGTGGACTTCAACCTTTTTCATGCCAGGACCCCAATAAAAAAAGTGTGAGACTGGGAACCCATAGTTGCTTCTGCCCCCCCTCCTGGGCACCTTATCTGCCCCCTCCCTTCTCTTGTTGCTGCTTACTTTTACTCCCACCCAGCACTGTTCAATGTGTATTGCAGAGAAAAGAAAAAGTTACCATGAAGCCTGGCACTGTTAAAAGCTATTTTAGCACAATTGCTAAGAACGTGAGCAGGACAATCTCCTGGTACCTGAAGGAGTACAGTAGAGATGGATATTGGCACCACCCAGACAGGAATAAGAGGTTGCCTGGAAAGCAGGGATATTGTGCTTGCCAGCATTGGATCTGAGAGAGGTACAATATATTATGAGAAATGGGGGACTGCTGCTGAAAATGGCAGCTGCTTGCCAGAATTTCCTCACCCAGTAACATGTAGTCCCTTGGATCCTGCTGTCATTCTGTTGTTTGCTTGTCCCATTTTACACTTGTCATGCTGTGGTTCTCCTCATCTAGCATTGGGGTATTTTACTGTATGCTATAGTAGAGGAGAAATATAGCCCTGTCATTTAGATATAGCACTGTCAAAACCCCAATATAACTATGGCCCCATCAAAAACCCTTTCTTTCATTCCTCTCACCAGCAGGGAGAACCCAGAAGTGACAGGCACCGTTGCCTACAGGTCTCTGCTGGTTGCCAACCCCCTTAAGGGGAGAGTATTTTTAAAGTGCTACGCTGGGTTTTTTTTTTTTTTTTACAACCCCCAGGTTGGGAACTGCTGTTGTAGAGAAATAGGTTGTGAAGCCGAAGTGGAACTTCTTGTTTGCTATGATGTGAGGCTTGCAAGATGAAGCATTTTAATGTGTGTTCTTTTCTTTAGCCCCTGGAGAATAGTGGATGACTGTGGTGGTGCCTTCACCATGGGAGCCATTGGTGGTGGCATCTTTCAAGCCATTAAAGGGTTTAGAAATTCCCCGGTGGTGAGTTGGAAGAATTTCTTGTGGATAATAGGGGTTTTGTTTTCTTCAGTGGCTAACTGTTATGTCATAAGTTTGGAGTTAGAACAAATCTTAATTAAATTATTTTAATAGATGTACTATGCGGCTTCCTATTGTGGTAGAGGTTTGGTATGGAAGGGCTTTGTAGACAATGTCTGCTACATTCTAGTTCAGACGTAACAGATGTGCAGATGGCAATTTTTAAAAAAATCTGTGTTGGCTATGAAGAATTTTACACATAGAATAAATTGCTGTGAAGGCCTCTAAAAATGGAATGTAAAAATGTGCTTGACATTCTGTAAACTTTAGTGTTTTATATGTATGTTAACGCCAGTGAAACTTTCATATATGCAAGTTCAGAGTAGACAGTGTAAAACCACAGGCTGTATCTGGACCTTCAAAAGTTTTCCTCCAGAGCAAACTCATGGATTACTTTGCTGCATTGCAGTGGCACTTGTCAAGGCTCCCCTTCTGGCCCAACACAGCTATGCCAGATTAAATTGTTCTCCAACTTTGGGTAAAAGATTGATTGGCCTCATGCATTTATCAATCAGAAAATACTTGGGTTTAAATTGTCATGAACTCATGAAGTTCAGATGATCTGAAACTGATTGGTTCAGGACTGTAAATTCGACTACGTGTAATCTCGAAACAGGCTAAAATATTGTTTTTGCTGAATTGTCTATTTTCATTTATTTCAGGGTGTAAATTATCGTTTGCGGGGTAGTTTGACAGCAATTAAAACCAGAGCACCGCAATTGGGAGGTAATTATATTGTTTATGCAATAATATTTTGTAAGGACAACTGATGGCACTTCTTATGGGACTTAGTTTTAGTTTGCCTTTGGTATGCAGTATAACTCTTGCAAAATGAATAGGTAAATAGTAATTGGTGAATAAAGTACACGTAGAAATTCACAGAACTGGCTACTGGTAGCCAGTTTGTCACTTGTTGATTTTATTTTTTCACCAACTGTTGTCTCTTCTGTTATTTGGAACACCTTATTCAAACCTGTCCAGTACCAGTTTTCAGCTCTGAGCTTGTGTTGAGACATAGGAATTTTTACTCCAGCATTGTTATGTATTTATATCTTTATAACAGTACAGATGAGGCTTGAACAGTGGTAAGCCAGCATTAATGCACACATCTAATATATTTGCTTTTCTGAAAACAATCAGAATGATTTTTTAAAAAGTAGAATTAGTTGTTAAAGCGGGTCCTAGTTATGAACTCAAGCAAGGAAACTATTGTTAGAATTACGATGACCTTTTAAAATTTTCCTTCCCCAATAGGTAGCTTTGCTGTTTGGGGTGGCCTCTTTTCCATGATTGACTGTAGTATGGTGAAAGCAAGAGGAAAAGAAGATCCTTGGAACTCCATCACCAGTGGTGCATTGACTGGAGCCATATTAGCTGCAAGAAGTAAGAATCTCATTGCAGAGTTAAATGCTTACTGAAACAACAACTTAAAAAATTATATCATGCCTTATCAGTTGTTGACATGACAATATGCTTTATCAATGTTGGCACATGTGTCTAATTTTTTTCTACACTGTTAAAGACTTGTATAAAATAGAGAATGAATATTATTCTATAGTGAGAAGGAACAATGGTGTTGGAAAATCTCAGCATTTAGAGGAAGTTAATACGTGTCTTTTTACAGAACATTAGTTATTTACTGTCTTTCTCCCCCTCCCATGTATAACACTTGCAATGTGCTTGACATTTCCAATATTTATAGCTTGTTTGTATCATGTAAAATACATATTCAGTAAAATATTCAATTCAATATAAAATACCAGTATAAAATGTTTTTATAAGCTTGTTCTGCCTTTTTCAGATGGACCAATTGCCATGGTTGGATCTGCAGCTATGGGAGGAATTCTTCTAGCTCTAATTGAAGGAGCAGGTATCCTATTAACAAGGTTTGCGTCTGCACAATTTCCAAATGGTAAGATGTCTACTATAGTAATCTGAAAAAAGATGCTTAATGTTTCTTTGGAGCTCTACCATGTGTCATTTTTTGACTCCTCTTGACATAAAACAACTTCAAAATGTAGGTTAGGTTTATTGGAAAAATAGTCTAAACTTAGCAAAGTTGCTGTCTCATTTATGCTGAGGAATCTAGGATTTAAAATTCGGTTTAATGTCCTATTCCATTACTTCAATCTCCTACTTTCTCATTTTCTACCTCAAATTGTGTTCTGAAGCTCCTCCGGTAGAGCCCTGATATATTTAATAGTGATATGTAACTGCTGAATGCACAACTTCCCTAGTAGTCCTGGGGAATGATTGTAACTGTGCTGGCCTTATCAGCTACTTCCTGCATGGATAATTTATATTAGCCATATCTCTGCTTTAGCTGTGACAATCATTCAATTGCTCCAAACAGAGTGTGGTTACTATAAATGCCTGATACGTAATCCCCCTTTTTTATTTACAGGACCTCAGTTTGCAGAAGACCCTTCTCAGTTACAGCCCTCTCCATTTGGAGACTACAGGCAATATCAATGATTTATTGTATTTTGTTGTTCAGTGTTGTATAAGCAAGTTGCCACTCTTAAAAGGACCAGTAAGATGGAACATCAGTTGAAGACTTTGCATTGGATGTGTACACCTAGATGTATGTTCTTCTCACAGCATTTAGAAGATAACTGAATCATAGGATACTATGAGGTACCTGATATAACCTCATAACTTATGCCTTATACTGCAAGGACCAAGCCAAGTATTGAAACATTCTGGTTACTTAAAAGAAATGAATCTGTGGCCTTTATGGTATGGTGTTGATCATAATGGTGCCATTATATTACCTTTAAGGGACAGCTATGCCAGAGGTGCTTAGCCCAGTACCAGATGCTGCAGAGAGTGCAGGTAACAGAACAATTGAGGTAGGCTGTTGTAGGTTCTTTAAACCAGATAATTGAAATTGGGGATACCTAGTAAATGGAGAGTACCTTTTCTCCTTTTAATACCCTATACAGGTACTGAACTATATGTAGACCATGACTTTCTAGAAACACCTGAAGGGTATTATGTTGGGAAATCAATCAATCAATCACTAGTATTTATATACCGCTTTTCAACATAAAGTTCACAAAGCGGTTTACAGGCAAATAATAACATTAAAGTTAAATGGCTCCCTGTCCCAAAAGGGCTCACAATCTAAAAGAATGGAGAACACCACCAGCAACAGCCACGAGAAAGACACTGCGCTGGGGTGAAGAGGGACAATTGCTCTTCCCCTGCTAAATATAAGAGGACAGCACTTGAAAAAGTGCCTCTTGCCCACTTAGCAGGGGTAATATTGGGAGCTTTTAAGTGGAGAGTCAAGCTATACAAGAACCCTTTCTTCTCTTTGCAGAATCACTTACATTAAGTTGATTTTAAGGCTGTTCTATTTTTATCCCTTAAAATTAGGTTTTGTTTAATGCCCATAGTATGAACATTTCATTCTTGTAAGGACAATTGGATAGTATAACCTGCACATGTAAAGTCTAGTCTTTACAACAAGCCAGCAGAACAAACTTGTTGCCGTAGGATTCTTGTACTAGCTGCAAAAGGAATATGTGTTTTCAACACTATTTTCAGTGGACTTGACACTTATTAGGTTATGTCTGCTGGCATTTAACTATTATACTGTCTCCTCTCTCAGCAGAACTGTATGGGGCTAAAGTTCTAATAGTCCTTAGACTTTAGGCAAAGTCCGTTCACAGTGCTCTTAACTGGATGGGTATGGTCACGTTTGCTTAAGTGGCAATCACTGTTGCAACACACATGCTTGTAAATGTGCAAAATTGAATAAACTTAATTATTGCAGCTAATTCAGAACCTCTACATAACTTTCTGAATTAAACTAGTTATTCAGACTATGCTTTTCCATTCAGTTGTACATGGAGTTCCCATTTATATATGTGAATATACCTACAAGAGGAGAGGCTGAGGATGGATAATTAAGAGCAACTAGTGGAAACTATCAGGAAAGCTTTTATATAAGCCCTTTACTTCAAGAAATCATTGCTGATATGTAATATGGTTTCTTTACAAAGATAGAATTACATGGTTCCTTTGAGTGGCAGCAATGCCATCACTCCAGCTAAAGCTGCTGCCTTTCAGAATCTATATATATATAAATGGACGTGGGTATGTATGTATGCGGGTGTGTATGTATGTTATGCATAGGCTCGGGAACGCCTGGACCGATCCGCACGAAACTTGGCAGGAATACACCTTGCAGCCTGGAAGGAAACACTGTGGGGGTCAGACCCCCCTACAGCCCCCGGGGGGGAGGGACAGCGAGGGGATTGTATTGGAGTGAAAGTGTGCTGCCACCCTGTGGTCATAAAGGATTCTGCAGGTCATGAGCTGGGATTGCACTCACTGAGCTGATACACAGGGAGAGACCTCAGAAACGAAAGTGAAACTACTTTGCACTGCCTGAGTTGCCCAGGCTGGAAAGAGCAGGATCCAGAGAGTTCCAACACCCAGTCGGATCTGAGAGGGGCCTATTTAGCCGAAGATTTAGCCGAGAGGGTTAATGCCTCCGTTTGCCCGAAGATAACACCTGAAGATCTCAAGGTCGTGAGCTCGGGACTGCAGGA
>JAJKFI010000043.1:2126923-2141759 GCA_029204185.1 Lerista edwardsae | reverse complement strand
CCAGTTGAGAGGGCTTTCGTTTGAATTCTTTTGATTTGATATGGTAAGTGCGCTGGACTAAAATGTCTGCTGGGCAGCCCAGATGTGTTTTACACTCCTGGGTCAGCCCTAGAGACTTGTGCCTGCTCAAAGAGCTCTCATGATTGCACTCTGTATCTTTTAACCTTAATGGGAGGGTGCTACTTAGTAAGCAGTTTTAGTACACTCTAGTAATGGATTTAGTGGTCTTAATAGATGTATGTCACATAGGGACAAGCACCAAAACTGGCATTGGAAAAGGAAAAACACAACCTCAAATAGGTGCTCAGAACAAGAGTGTTTAAATATAGCATATACACATATTATGTTTTGTCCTTGGTCTTCTGTAGGGGCATAAAAGTTATACGTTTAAATGCCAGCTGGTCAACGCATTCAGAAATAACTCACTAAGATAATAAAACTAAATGGAATTACAAAGAAGTTTCTTGCTCACATTAAATATATGAAGTCCTACATTCTGAAATCATATTTAAGACAACTTTTAAAATTTATAAAATGATTAATTCCATAACGTCATTGTTTAAGGGAAAACAAAAACTAGCATGCACTCACTAACAAAAAGCTTCTTAATACTAATATATTCAAAAGGCAACTCTGTCCCTGGAAAGGAAAGCCTGTACTGATTTGCACCAGTTATTAGTATATTAGCTTGATTAGTTTGTTTCCTTCCTTAAACATAATCAGTGTTGGTTTTATTGTACTTATTCACTAATTCTATTAAGTAATTTGTGCATATGTATTGACCAGTATACAGCATATAAGTTTTTTCCAGGGCTTGAGGTCAAAATATACTGGGCAGATATGCAATATTGAAACATCTTTTGTTCCTATTTGAGGCATTACCACCTTTTTTTCTCCTTCTGCAATTAACATGCCATGCTCATTGACTCTTTATTCTCAGTAATTCTGCCCTTACTCCATTTCTTATGCACATTCAATTCTAGAAGATTGTAACAAGATTTCCCCTACATGGTTAATCTGAGACCTTGTGGGTATTACTAACAAACTGAAATTTCTTTTCATAGTCAAAGATATCCACTCCTTTTCTTTAAGTAGCAAAGATCTAGAGTCAGTGTTGGAGAATTATACCTACTGTGCTCAGACCTCTTTGGAATTTAAGAATGGTTGAGTGTACCATATCAAACTTGCCTTCTGACATTACAATTAGTTTCTCTTGGAGGTCATGCTTCATCCCTTTCCTAAGAGTACTAGAACAAACAAAGCCTTAAAAAGTAAAACTTTAACACAACATTCCCAATTTAGTTTCATTACTTTAAGGAAAATAAATCAACACACATCCCTCTGTGGTTTAGCTACTTTTATGTAAGACTACCTAATTGAGGGAAGGAGAACCTTAATTTCAAGTAAACTGCAAAGGAACTGCTGTAAGTTCCTTTCTCCTGAAGGCAGCATCCTTGGGGTTATTTATATCCATGTAGCACGTTTGGTTCCTACTGTGTATCAGTGGGTCTAACATCTGCTAGGTTCTTGCCCATCCTGCAGACAGGGCAGCTACAGGACAAGCACAGGATGAGATTCATGGCCTTTCACAGCACGTAAAAGGATCTGTGTCTTCTACCTTAGGTTGAGCACCAAAATGCAGATATAGCATCCGTATCAGCTTGTTGTAACTGTTTAAAGATGTTCTTTCACAATTCTACAAGTGTTAACAAGTAAGCAGTAAATCTAAGTACATTTTTAAAAAACATTAATCCATATAAACCAGTTCTGCCTGAAGCAATTGCAAGTTAATGCAGCTGGTTTGCAGAGTTCTTCAGAGAAAGCATGGGATGCTTTGTGCTACATGTAGCTCATGTGAAGGAAGCTGTACAGTGGTTTTATTATAAGAAGTTGCTTTTAAAGTTGGTGAAAGTTGTTGGTGAAGAATTAACAAGTTGATATATTTTTGGTACACTTGAGGTAGGTCACATCCATTCATTTCTTTCTGGTTTCTTGGGATAGTTGGGTGAGAAGAGAAAGGTTCAAGAAGTACCTCGAAATATGGATCATACTTGTTTTTCCTTCTGAAATCTCTCGGAACGGGATAAATCCCATTCTTAAAACACAAGCCCATTTTCCTAAGCACTCAAAAACCATTTGTTTTGGTCCTTAGTAACAAGATGCATCAATTCCATAACTACTGTCGCTGTAAAGAAAAATATTTCCATCTCTGAAGAAGAGCCTTCGGACATAAGTAAAGTGATTCCATTTCTATGTAGAAATAGCCCTTTAGAAGAGACACTGCATTGTTCTTGCTTGATACGCATGGCAAATGAGAATTTATCTGGCCACTTTTGCATTAAAAGGAAAATCTTGGGCAGTCACTTTAGGGCAGCAATCCCCACTTTAGGGCAGCAATCCCCTGTTTTCTGTTGTCACAAGCCCAACTTCTTGAAGACCTGATGACACATTCATTTTTATAGGGGAGGGTCTCAAAATGAAATACTGGTTGTTGCCCTTAGATAAAAATGGATTATCTGGGCTGAACTAGCCCTAAAAGCACTTGAAATCCTTGAACCAGGTCCTGACCCTTATTGAGTAGGCATACATAGTGCCAAAACATCCATCCATCCACTGAAATACATGACTAAGTTTAAGGTAAAAAACTATGGATATTTAGTTACAGATTGCATACAGTAGATTCTAGTTGCAGCTAACGTTTCACAAGCAAAGTCTTATCCCACAATAATATTTTTCCCTTCTTTTCCCTACTGCAGCTCCCTCCTACTCCCCCAAAGCTTATCTTGGGGGGCTGCCCAATCTTCAGATGACATGGGATAGGGTGCAGTTGAAAATCAGGCAGACATCTTAAATAAGGTTTCATCTGCCCAAAATGTCTTCACCCAATTTTCAGCAGTGTCCCCCGTCCCATTTCCTTCCAGAGGGTTCCTCGATTCCCAGAAGAAGCATTGTTGGGAGATAAGGGACTGCACAGGAGCAAATTTCCAGTCATACAACTCTGGATCCACTCATAGTATTTTTGGACTACTCTCAGCCCATGTTTTATACCTAGTTTGAGCAGGGAGACCTCCCGTCAAACACGGGGCTGCAAAGAGCTCTTGTGAAATGTGGCAAATCACTGGCCTTTGGAAGGAAGAACAAAGAAAAACAGTAACAACCTGCAAGGACAGTTGCCATTTTGCCCAAGATAACTCCTGAGTACAGATTAACACTGTTTGAGCCACTACAAGTGCATCTAACAAAAGAGGAAACAATTCAACTAGTTGCATTTACTCTTGGATAAATACTGAAGGTGAAGTAAAGGCATTTACTTTAATGGGAAGAGACTTCTGCTAGGAATTGACAAAAGGTTTTTTTAAATTATGTGATTCGATTCCCATCAACACAGAATAAAAATATATATGTTTTTAAAATTGAAATCCACCTTCCTCCAAAAAATTGAAATCAAGACACACATACTAGCACAGATCAGAAAAGCAACCTTATGCAAAAGGAGACAAGCCTTACATTTCAAGAATCACAGACTGAAAACACATACAGCACTGCTTTTTAAATTCAGTGAATGCTGCCCATCCCGTATGCTGGAGGGACAGTCCAGCTCAGGATCTTTGCTGTAGAGAAGTGGTTCCCAAACTGTGCACTGCAGCTCCCTGAGGCCCTGCTGAAACGAGCCAGGGGCGCTGCAGAATCCTCTCATTCATGCACCAACAATTTCTTCTCACAAGGTGAAACCGATTCGGCTGCTCTGCTTTTCTTTTCCCCTGCTGGCCCAGCAGGGAGCACTGGTGAACCAAGCAGGTGGACATCTACCTGTGGGCAGCACAGCTGCCTTGGCCTGGGATGGGTTGGTTTGGAGCAGTGCTTTGGGAAAGGGAAAAGCAAGCAAGAGAGTGTGTTTGCTTGCAGATGGCAACCAGCAGCTCCACAATGCAGCCCGGGATGGCAAGGAAAGGTAAAAGGGGTCCAAAGGCCCCTGCAAGTGCCCCGGATCAGGATTCCTGGATGTTTGAGTAGCAAGGAGCTGGCTCAGGAATGCAGCAGCAGCTCTGGCCAAGGGGGTGGGAGAGGAGCCCTCTTCCTGCTCCAGCTGCTTTTGTGGCTGCACAAGCTGCAACCCCAGACCCTTGCTGGTGCGGTGCCACTTTCATCTTCTCTGCTTCATTGCTGGAGTTTCAGGCTGAGGATGCACCAAGGCAAGAAGCCCTTCTTTCTTCCCCTTCCTCCTCATCTTTGCCCCAGCACTGCTGCCCTCTGCCTCTTTCTCCCTCCCTGCTCTTAGAAGCTGCACAGCTGTAAACAGAAGGAGAGCTCAGTTGTGTTGCATGTATGTGAAGAGAGAGAGAGGGTGGGGGGCAAACTGCAAAAGTTCTGCCTTAAGAAGTATGCTGAGGCCGGCCATGTTGGAAGCAAGTGGGACGTCCTGCAGGGGAAAATGTCAGAATTTGCAGCAGTGTAATTCTGGGCACACTGACTTGCAAGGAAGCCTCATAAAGCTGAATGGGGCACACTGAGTTTCTTGAACTCTGCAAGCCTGATACCCTACACATGGATGTGGGAAGGCCTTCCTTTGAATTTTGGGGAACTAGCTTCCAAAGAATCACTTCTGGGGCCTGTTTATGTTGGCTAAATGGTCAGATTCTGATACCAGAGTTTCATGGGAGCCAGAATTCAGCTGAACCTGGAACCCACTGTTAGTGCCAAGAAAAGGGCAGAGTACTAATGAACACGTGCAGAATCTGCTTTCTTCATCACTGAGGAAAAGACTTCTGGCCCCAGCTGGTATGAAACCTTTTTTTTGTAAATGCTATATTGTTTCTTAACCAAAAATAAATTGCTACATTTTGTTAAATCCTATAATGATAATACCTTCATCCCAATTATTTTCAGGTGAAAAAAATCCATGCTTATCCCACCTCCCCCCCCCCCCAAATGATATAACAGGGAGCCATTGCCAACATGGCCAGTCGGTCAACATGCCATGGGTTGAAAACATTTGGGAACCACTACTATAGAGGCAAGAACCTCCCTCACAACTAGACTACACATGCACTAATAAAACCAAGAGAAGGGGGATAAAGAGCTCACGCTTCTTAAACCACAGCAGGTAACCATAGGAGGTTATTCCTACAACAGACACCCATTAAAGAGTTGAAGAAGCGTAAACATGATATTAAAAAATACCAATAACACCCTTGGAAAATTCTTAATGAGCATAGCAGGATCCAAGGGGCTAGAAAGTTACTATACTGGCATCAGTCTCATAAGGACATTCCAGGTGGTCCAGGAGGCAGAGGGATTGAGGGTGTACAAACCAGCAAGAAGAGGCAAGACATCCAACTGTCATAGTTTTAACACTGGATCCAGGGCTGTATGTTCAGCCGGACTTGCATCTTTCTCCACCTTCCAACAGCCACTAAATCTGGCAACACAAATTGCTTTTGAAACTCAGGAGTTTCAAAAATCATACGCAACGCTGTGCAAAGCAGCTGCTTTTATTCAAAAAAGAAGTAGCTGCCGTCCTGGTGTTGACTGCTAACGAAATGCGCATCAGTGCAGGAGATTGTAGAGCCAGTGACAGAGGTGCAGAAATGTATTCTCAAGTGCCATACCTGGAGGCACTATGGGATGCTTTGTGCTGTCTCAGACAAGAGGAAATTAATGAATCCCTCCAGGGCAAGGAGACCTGCAGGCGTCCAAACGTGAACCCTTGAAAGTATGGGATTAACAACTTCAGATCTTTTATTTCAGCCACCTTGGCATAAAAGTTACAGCAGCTCTACAGTCCTCTAAATACCACCCCACCCAAAATATCATGAAGGCTCTCCAGGAACAATATGCTGGAGGGATAGCAACTTTTTTTAAAGCTTAATATTAAATATTAAATACTCTCATTTTAGGCATACATTACTTTGTCAAGAAAGACAAAAAAAATTAGCTGAAATGGCCCTGTGCATCCTCCTCTGAGCTCCCCTGCTGTGAGCTGCCAGTGCCCTACTGTATAAACACAACATCCCCTACCGATATGAAGGAGAAATTGGGTGTGATGGGTCACACACATTTGTAGAGTCTCTTCAAGCATAGGGTATGTTTGCAGCATCAAAGAGCAACTAACAGGCCCCTTTCCATGTTGTCAGAATTTCTCCAACGTCCAGAAAACTTCAGTGAAATTCCTGTGAAGTCAACTCATTTGTGAAGAAGGGGCTTGCTGCTACAGGCACTTGGCAACCCCCACCCCTCCTCAGTCCTTCTCTCAGTCCTCCTGAGAGAAGGAAAGCCAGGAAAGGCCATTGCCAATGTTGCAAAATGTCTTTTTTTTTTTTTGTAAAAATAAAAAAAAAACGAGTTCAGAGTCTTCTTTTGATTTTAGCAAAGAAGTCATTTTAAAAGCACTTGGGAAGCTTGTACCAAAATCTTCTGTGGTCCTCAGAGAAGAGAGTCATCAGTACATCCTCCTTCAAGTCCATAACGGAATTCCTGCAAATTGGAGACGCCATAGAAATGGACAAAGGCTGCAGCCACCACTAGCACGTGAAAGATCTGATGCGACTGGAACTGTGGAAATCCAAAAGGAGCATTAAAGACTAGACAACTAGGCCTGTGTTCTGGCAAAGTAGACTCCCTGCACCAGCTTGTCAGGCCAGCTACAGACTTACCCAGCTGAAACACAGGTATTTAACAATAGGTACAGAAGCTCCTGGTTAGGAGCTGCCAGGATTTTACTAAAGCAATTTACTAAGAAAAGCTTTATTTGGGATCTGTCTAATTTCTCTAGATCTGGCTCAGGTTCATCATCATTTTTCAATTCTTCAGCTTTGTTCACTTCAGGCACTAGTTTTAAGGTCTGGTTACAGGTTTGGACAGTTTGCACAAGGGAGCTGAAAGTCACAGAATTGCAGTTCTCCCTGACCCTTCTGCTATTGCTGCTAATACTGAAATATTTAGATAGCACCTTCTGAGTGTGCAAAGTGTATATAATAATATGTATTACTATCTTGATGTGGTTCTTACAACAACTCTGTAAAGTGAGTAAATGTCATGGCCATTCTGCAGCTGGGAGCTGAGACTAGGATGGAATGGCTTGACTGAAGCCAACCAGTGAGAATTCATGGCACACGTAAAATTTGAACCAGTTAAGCCCTGATTCATAGCTCAATTTCTTAACTATGATATACCACACCTTAAAAAAAATTACTGAACTATGTACAATATAGGCAAAGTAAATAACTTCTATATTGTGAAACTGCAAACCATTAAAGAATCAAGTAATATAAGTGCAATTATTCCATTCTGGGAAGATGCTTGTCTCAGCTAGTGACTAAAGCAGAAATGCTTTGGCCCAGCCACCTCAGGGAGTTATCAGAGTGCTCACAGGCAAAGTCAAAAAGTGATGTTTTACTAATTATCTTTTCATATTGAGCTTCCTTTCCTCCCCTCCTCAGTCTTCTCCCAGAATCTCCTGTGCACCTCATTTTTGAATTGATTACCACAGGAGATTCTTTTGAATGGTTTCAATGGGTTTTTTTGAATCAGAATTGATTACCACTTTTTGTGTTTATGGTCAAGACCAGATTCAAGGCAACCAAGAGATTTTAAGTTCATGTTTGGTTCCAGTTCAGTGGAAAAGACTTTCTGAACCAATTTTTGAGCCCAAGTTCTATTATAGCTGTGAAAATAATTCTGTGCCACTACCTTTAACACCTACTTCTAGAGATACTTCTTCTACTTGTAGGGTTAATCTACAAAGCCCTAATGACCCATCACTTGGGATTGGTGCCTTGGGCTACAATGACTTTCTATTCACAACATCTAGAGCATGGCTGAGAGATTTCAAGGTAAGTACAGGTGTGCATGGCTTAATGACAGGGATTTCATCTCATTAAGAGCCTTTTATTTGTTGTGCTTTGATTCCTTTATATAGGAGGTCAGTTATTAGGCAGAATGTCACTAAGCAACGCACACCTGTACTTTAATGCTGAGCCAACTAGAAACCATTGCTTACCAAGCAATTACAAAAAACCCAGTCTGCTTTGGGGGGGAGGGAGAGCAAGAGAAAATGACATATTACTTGAGATCAGTTATTCTATTCACAATTTAATACAGCTTTTTTTTTTTTACTATCAACACTATATTTATAGGTCTCCCAGAAGAAGAGGCTGTCAGCCCCAAATAAACCGATGGAAAAGGTCAGACCAGCAGCAATTTGGAACAGCTGAACATGCCAGAAGAGTAATAATCACTATTATATTGTGTATAATGAGCACAGAACTATGTACCATCATTTTGACAATTAGTATCAGAAAGATTTTCAGTCGAGTCAATTTCTGACATGCCTTCTCAGACTGTGTGTTCTCTTTTGCACACTGGTAAGCAATAAATGATGGGTGTGTATGAAACAGACATGGGAACCAGTAGATGCGGAACCAATAGCTCTGTCTGTTCTTTTTAAGTCTAGGAAGGAAGTTTTCTGAGCTAACCATTCATACTGGACCAGCTAGAGCTGATAGGAACATGGTGGCCTTTGTCACCAACCGCAAAGCATCCAACAACAAGCAACCTCCCCCACTCACCGGCCAAATCTGTTCACTTCCCATCTGTTTGATAGAGACATTTGGCAGAACTCAAAAGCTCACTGTTGGAGACTTTGATGCTTTATTTAGGACCAACCAAAAGCATTACCTTATTTTGACCTGTCTATTTTTCTTCTAATGGACCAACATGGCCACCTACCATTTGGGGATTTCACAAATTAATATTGTGAACTTAGTAGCCTGGTGACTAGAATAAACTGTATATTCTTCAAGCACTGTCACAAGGACTACAGCAGACAACAATCCCTATGAGAGGCTACACTTACCCAGATATCAAACTTTCCGGGAAAGAAGCGCTCTGGAATGCGGGCGGCATACAGTCCAGCTCCTGTTATGTACATCACAGCCATGAGGAAAAACCAGCCCATTTGGCCCACGGTAGTGGCTTTTACAAATCCTTCAGCTATGGTGAAATGCATGGTGGGCACAACCCCACTCAGCCCCAGTCCAAGGAACACCCCTATGAAAGGAAGAGAGATCTTGTTATTGTAGGTGCTCACTTCTGAATGCTGACAACTATTGCTAGAGAACAGGTGATGTTTCTGGAAGGTGAAAACAATGCTGGTAACAGCCTTAGCAAAAGTGGTCTACAGGGAAAGCACGTCCCAGGAAATCTTAATTCACTCAACCACTAAATCCACATAAAGATGTATGCCCCTTACATCTTGTGATAACGATGACAGGATACTTTAGTAGGATAAGAAGAGCCCTGCTGGATCAGGCCAAAGGCCCATCTAGTCCAGCTTCCTGTATCTCACAGCGGCCGCACCAGGTGCCCCAGGGAGGCATGAGACAACAAGATGCTTGGATCCTGTTGCCAGTCCCTTGCACCCGGTACTCTACTACTAAGTAGCCTACTACCAATGTAAGGAGGTTGCACAATCCATTATTGCCTATAGCCCACGATTGACTTTTCTCCCAGAAATCCGTCCAATCCCCTCTTAAAGGCATCTAGACCAGATGCCATCATCACCTCCTATGGCAAAGAGTTAAATGATACTTTAACGTTTTTTGTTTCATATACAATCTAGGACAGATATGTTTGATATCTCATATCATAGCCTGAATGGAGTCCTATTGAACTTGAGTTGAAGAATCGAGACATCAAGGCAATGATTGCTTTGGGGACCAAGCTACAGTTCACACTCATTGAACCTCAAGCACTGAGTTTCTGAATGTAAACTCTGTATGTTACAAACAACTTGTGTCAAAGTCTGCTGATTTTCTCAAGTCATTCATTGCGTCTACCTATTCAGCTCAATCAGGTCTTCTCTTCCAAACACTTTTAGAAAAACCATCAATCACACATTTTCTGTAAGTGCACTGCCCAAGAGTTTTCACTGTGCGGTCCCTCCCCAATTGCTGAGGGACTAGGTGTTCTGGGGCCACAGCCCACTGGTCAGTAGTGGCAGCATCACTGAGCCTTCCAGAGAGTTGGAATAGCCACAGCCTAGCCTCTGTAGGGTGATCAGGGGGCAAAAGGCAGGGTGGAAATGGCCAAGAGAAGACAAAAATGGAAGGGAGAGTGCTGATGGGGTGGTAGTGGAAGTGAAGAGGCCCAATTCAAAGTGCTAGTTTTGACTTTTAAAGCCCTTTACGGCTCGGGTCCAGGGTATTTGAGGGACCGCCTCCTTCCATACAGTCCTACCTATATTCTTAGATCATCTGGGGGAGCCCTTTTGACTGTGCCACCACCAGGAGTGGTGAGGGGGGTGGCAGCCAGGAACAGGGCCCTCTCGGTGGTGGCCCCACGACTGTGGAATACCCCCCTTAAAATGAAGAACTGCTCCCTCTTTGAATACATTTTGGCAGGGCCTGAAGACTTTCTTATTCAAACAAGTTTTTCACTTGTTAAAATGCTGGCTGGCATTTTAAAAATTCAAATTTTTGAAATTTTAAACTACAATTATGGGATCCACAGGGCATGCTCATTTAAATTTTAAATTATCTTAATATTGTCTTACAGTGTTTTAATTGTTATATCTTGCTGTTTTGTTTTTAATGTAATTTTATGTTGTAAGCCACCTTGGGTTCCCATGGGGTAGAAAGGCTGGGTATAAATCCCATAAATAAATAAATAAATAAATAAATAGCGAGCAAGGCAGGAGTGAAGGAAAGAGCCGGAGGGGAGCATGAAAGTGGGAGCCAGCAGGTGGTGCGGGGTGGAAAGAGCAGTTGAGACAGAAAAAGAGAAGACCAGATGAGGGGGAAATGGAAGCCAAGGCAGGAAAGAAAAAAGGGAGCTGTAGCATCTGGGAAAGTATGTGGAAGGATGAAGACCAAGGCAGCAAGGAAGGGAGACAAGGCTAGGAGAGACAAGCAGGAGGCCAGAGCAGGACAACCAGGAAAGGACCAGGAAGGCAGGCAGCATATGCATCAAGAAAGAAAGAAACCTGGGCAGAGAAGAATCAAGGAGGAGCAGGTTGGGTGCAACCTGCAATCAGGTAAAGGGAACTGGAGGAGGAAGGACACCAGAAGGAAAGAGGGAGGAGAGAAGATGGCCACAACAGCAGTCCCTAGCTGAGCCCATTGTCTTGGGGGAATGAGGAGGAGATGGGACTCCATCTGACGGGTGCTAGGAATCTGTTCTCAGAGACTGACCACTGTACCTGTCCTCCATTGGAGTAAATAAAACAGAACCTTAAGTGTATAAGCTGCCTCTAGCGTTGTGATTACAGGTAGCCTGTCAACAGAAAGCTCTCCTACCTGCTCTTGTTTGCCTGTGCTTAGGTGTTGCAAATCGGTCCCACTGTGCAACAATGATTGCTGAGATACCCAGCACACACACAATGGAGAGGTAGATAAGTCGAGGCTGCGGGGAGCAGTAGAAAGAGTAGTAAAGCCATGGGACAAAGCTTCCCATGATCAGCAGAGCTATTCCTGAATAATCCAATCTAGGAAGCAAAAACAAAAAAGGATTAGATAGAACTTTCACATTCTGAAATTAAAATTTAAGAGATGACATGATGGGTATGTGCAAACTCTTGGTTTTAGAAATAGGCTACCTCAGAATGCAAGGTGCAAGGGAGTGGCAACAGGATGCAGGCATCTTGTTGTCTTGTGTGCTCCGGTGAGCCATTATGAGATACAGGAAGCTGGACTAGATGGGCCTTTGGCCTGATCCAATGAGGCTCTTCTTATGCTTATGCCAAGAAGTAAGTAAAGTAGGTCTCTGATCACCTGCTTCCAATGTCAACTAATTCCTTCCCCAGAGATCCCCCTTCTTTGTCTCTCTTTGAGACCCAGCTATGATATAAATCCTTTGGAGGAACACCCTTACCCTACCCTAGTCTACAGGTGGATTTGTCAGGATTTATCAACGTTTTGTGACTGTGGCTTTATTTTAATTATGACTGGTGTTTGCTTAGTGGATGTAATTCTTTTGATATACAGCAATGAGTCCAAAATTTTTTAGCACCTGGACCCACTTTTAAAAAAAGACGATCAGGACCAAACTAGTCTTACAAGACTAAAAAAAGTTGTACCTTACAGCCACTCAAGCTTCTGTTTTCATTTTTTTTTACTATGGGGTGGGGGAACTGCCTTCTGGAATGCTTATTGAGCTTCATGTTCACTGGATTGGGACCATTCTGGTGGCCTTTGATAGCCGAGGCACGCTTGCCTACTCATGAGTAAATGCACACATGTAGCTCAGTTTCATTTTCCATAGGGCTCAAGACATTTTCCTTGTCAGCTGGGGGGTGGGACATCCTTCTCAAGTGTTTTTGAGGTCTGATGTTCATCAGATTGGGACCATTCTGGTGGAATGGACATTGATCCCTCTAGGAATTCTAACAGTTCGTAAGAAAAATAAAATAATCCAACAAGCAATGTAACATGAATGAACCATTATGCCTTACAGCTAAAAAAAATGAAAGACATAGGAAATCTTAATAAAGAACAACTTTTCAATGGTAGGGGGTATCTTAGACCAGGATTTTGAACAGCACCTATCAGTTAAGTGGGAGAAGGCAAAATGCTTTTACAGCTATCAGATTGAAAATACCAGCAGAATACCTTCTCTTAAAAGTAAGGTAAAGGTAAAGGTTTCCCCACAAACAAATGGTCTAGTCGTGTCCAACTGTAGGGGGCGGTGCTCATCTCCGTTTCTAAGCCGAAGAGCCGGCATTTGTCCAAGTTTCCGTGGTCATGTGGCCAGCATGACTATACGCCAAGGTGCATGGAACACTGTTACCTTCCCACCAAAGTGATACCTATTTATCTACTCACGTTTTTACATGCTTTCAAACTGCTAGGTTGGCAGGAGCTGGGACAAGTGATGGGAGCTCACTGCATCTTGAACTGCCAACCTTCCAGTCAGCAAGCTCAGCAGCAGCAGTTTAACCCGCAGTTCCACCACGTCCCTCTCTTAAAAGTAGTCAATCAATAAATAGTATTTATATAGTATTTCTCTGCATGGTATGTTCTCTGCAGAGACAAATATTAAGCTTGTAATGATACATAAAAGGGGCCTAACATTTTTTTTAAATGTTTTTATATACAAAGTAGTTCTGTAGTTTTATAGAACTACAAAATTATGAAATCCTAAGTGCAAAAAGTTACCAGAGTAACACAGAAACCACGGAAGGTTAAAAAAGGATTCCAGTCTGCCCGGAATATAATCAGTACACAGAAATGGCCTAGTGGGCAAAGATATAAGAGCCCACCACACTTCTGTTGGTCTTTTTTCAGGAGACATGACTGTATTGGTTTTCAGATTATAACCTAGCATCAGTTTTGCACAGCTCTCTAGAATGGGAGATCCTGGGGCTGTGCAATGGCCTCTTTCTATTTGTCAATAAGAATGAGAGCAAGTATTGAAGAATACTTCTGGTGCCTAACTAATTTCTCTCAGAGGAGTATCTGCGATAAAGGCAGTCCAGGTAGAGGCACTATGTGAGGAATGGACTATGATCCCTCTAGGACTTCTAAGGAATCAAAACTCATAAACTCAGAGCAATGCATGCCTTAATCCATCTCAAGATTGGAAACTGTTTTGCTCAGTGTTGCTTTATGAAAAAAAAAGACAGATTCTAAAACCTAGAAAGGTTTGGCATGCCTGATGGAAATTTACAAATTTCCAAGTTAAGAGTTTACTTAACACAGAGGAGTCAGCAGCTTTGCATGAGGGCAAGAAACAGTGATATCCATCAAAGCAAGCCCACTGAGAGATGCCGAGCTTCTACCAAGTGAGAACCTGTGGCACGGGAGCTAACAAACCTACAGAATGTCACTGGAGAAGAAAACACTCAGATTCAAAGTTACATTTGTCTTTGGTTCATGAACAGAAGCATTGACAAAGATGTGGATTTTATTTGCAGGGCTGGGACTGTGCAGCCATGTCAAATTAGAAGAATTCTTTTGTTTAAAACATATTTCCATTTCATGTATGCAAAGAAAAGCTTTAAAGATTAGTCTCAGAGCTTAAGCACATACCATAGTACAAAAATGTGACTGAGAAGGACTGGACAAGAACCTTATTCTTTCTTTATTGCTTTCTGTCCCATTCCCTGGTTTCACCAGTCTATCTCCTAAACCAGTGGTTCTCAAATTTTAGCGCTGGGACCCACTTTTTAAAATGACCCTTTGTCTATCATGACCCACCTAGCTTTACAAGACTTTAAAAAGGTGATCTAGAAAGAAATGATGTTTTATTTACTTTCAAGTAATAAATATTTATTTGCAAAAAACCTCAATTTCTCATAATGAGGCAGCCCTAATGAATAGTCTCAAAGTTTGAGGGGCTTAGTTATGTGGCCATGCCTTCACTTGCGCCACTTCCTGTCACTGATGGACTGTGGGGGGGGGGGGCGAACCAGAAAAGAGACGCTCAAACATTTATATCCCTATATTGCAAACTGCTTACAGCTTGCAAACTGCAGGAGTTCAGCTGTTTGCAGAGCAGTTAGCAGCTGATTTTTGAATAGGGCTTGAAGCAATTAGTTATCTGATCTTTCCATCACCTGTGTTTTCACTGGATGCTCTGCGGGACCCACCAGAGATTAGTTCCTGACCCACAGTTTGAGAAGCACTGTCTTAAATAGATGGTGTTAAGATTTACAGGTATGCCATTGCATTCCGTGGATCCCCTGCGGGTACGAGTGATGCCAGTCTCCACAGCCCCCACCCCCATTAACATGTTTTCAAGGCTTACCTTGATAATAGTCTTGCTTAACAGAGTTGCTATAAGCTTACAAGCATATAGTGATGTTCAGGCAGTCCCCGTCAGCCTGGAGGCTTGAAAAAAA
>JAJKFI010000043.1:2003533-2126913 GCA_029204185.1 Lerista edwardsae | reverse complement strand
GTATATTTGTAAAGTACGTTTCTCTAGAGCAGTGGTTCTGAAACCTTCTAAGCTGGGACCCACTTAGAATGGCATTCATGTCATGACACACCAGAAGTGATGACATTAATCTGGAAGTGATGTCATGGCCAGAAGTGACATCATCAAGCAGGAAGTGCCATCAATGTGACATAAAATTAAGCTCCTGGAATGCAAGCTAGCATTCTTGGATTGTAGCAATTGCAAAATCATGAGACATCCCTGACAGAAAGCAAGATTAGAACATAATATGATGTAAAGGCACTGAAATAAAAACAAAATTAATAAAATCCTCTCACTTGAAAATTCAAACTGTTAACACTCACAAAGGGAATATAGCAAGAGTAAGATCTGCAACTTCCAAGATGGCAGCTCTGTTTTCCACGACCCACCTGACATCAGGTCCTGACCCACAGTTTGAGGAGCACTGCTCTAGAGCTCTCTCAACCAAAGGAAACAAAACTATCCCTGAACTTCTCAGCGCTCATGAAGCTACAGCAACTCCTCAATCTATCTGACCAGTTCTGTGTGTCAAAATATGATTTAACTAGTCAGTATTCAGCTTTCAATCATTCCATTCAATCTATTGTGTCTGTGGAGTATTTTGTAGTTCTGACAGATCCTTCTGTCCTGTGCAATTCAATATGGAGGCCCTTTTGTTAGGAAAGATTGTGTGAATTGTCTTGGCCACTATATGGCTGTGTCCTGAGTTGCATGATATTGTGCTTTATGCCTGGAAAACAGCAGGCAGCTTTGCTTTTGTCCGCCTTCTGCACGGATGCAGGATGGCCTCCAGGTACTGGATTAGTTCCCTGCGGAAGGCAGACTGAGTGCAGGCGTAGAGATACATATTGATAGCCGTGTTTGTCATTTCCAACATCGTGCCAATATCTGCCAAAATGTTAATGGGCCTGTCGTAATCCTGCCTTTTTATGTCATAGTAGCAGGTCTTGATGATAATCTGCGTCACAAACCGCATGGTGCAGAGGCAGGCAAATGTCATGGAGACCGTTACCAGAAGGATGACCGATTTCTTCTTCTGATTCCTAAAGTGGGCATCAGATGGGATTTTATGCAATATTCCCGCTGCGACAGGGTGCACTTTGTTGCGGCGCATTATCTGCCTTAGGGTGAGACTGTTCAAGGTGAAGATGATGATGTAGGGGATGATATAAATCAGCGAAGTCTGGAACCACACAAGGCCCTCAACATATGTACTGGGCAGCTTAGGGTTATACTTGCAGATAGCATAATCTGTCCCATTCTCTACCACTGAGGAATTAGACCAGTAATGGGGGATCGCCACAGCGTAGCTACAGATATGGATCACAGCAATGGCACAAAGTGTGTTCCTGGGAGAGCAGATTCTCCTCTTCAGGCTGAAGATGTTGATAGCAATGAAACGCTCAATGGTGAAGGATACCACCAGCCAGACAGAGGTGTTGACTGCACCGTAGTTGAACATATCCCGGAGAGTGCACCAAGGCTCTTCATACCAGAATGGCCTTATGCTGAAGGTTTTTGTGATCATCTCAACAATGACAAAGAGAACAAGGACCACTGTGTCTGCCAAGGACATGGCCATGAGGTGGTAGCGACTGGAGAGGGAAATAAGGCAGTCTTTTTGCCAGAAAATCACAAATACCACAATATTTGCTGCAAAGCAAAGAAAGAATCATGTAAATGCCAATCCCCAAAATGTGTGCAGGTAGGCTTAGAATCATGGAAGGGATCTTAGAAATAATCTAGTCTTCCTCAGTACAGGCTACTTGTATAACATTCTTGACAGCTAGACATTCAGCCTCTGAAAGCCTCCAACAAGGGAGAGTCCATTACTGCAAGAGGCAGATTGTTCCAGTGCCAAACAGCTCTTATAATTCGGGAATTTCCCTCGTGTCTAGTTTCAATCCACTTACTGTCATTTCAACTCATTGGATCTAGTACTGCCCCCAAGAGGCCCAGTAAGTTGTCCCCTTCTTCTGTGTGACCAGCCTTCAGATCCTTGAAGAGGGCCATCATATATTCCCTTAGTATTCTCTATGCTAAACATTCAAATCTTTTTTAACCATTCCTCACATAGTGTCTTTTGGCTGTGTTTTACTGCAGTAATAAAATGGAACATTAAGAACAGAAGAAGAGTCCTGCTGGATCAGGCCAAAGGCCCATCTAGTCCAGCTTTCTGTATTTCACAGTGGCCCACCAGAAGCCTCAGAGAGCATAAGAGACAACAAGATACTTACATTCCTTTGCCCCTCCCCTGCATCTGGCATTCTGAGGTAGCCTAAAACCAGGAGGTTGTACCATCCATCATGGCCTGTAGCCTGCGATGGCCTGTTCCTCCAGAAATCTGTCCAATCCTCCTTTCAAGGCAGGCCAGATGCCATCACCACCGCCTATGGCTATTCACCTGTCATGGCACAGTCCAACTCCATACTCAATTTCACTAGAAACCTACTGCTAAGCAACAGGTGGTTAGTTCAAATCACTATGTGAAATTCAGAACTTTCCCATCTGGAAACTTCAGTTTCCACCCTTACCTTTGGTTCCTGTGTGCTACTGAACACTTAGCTGCCTTTGGGGACCTCTTCTCATTCAGTTTCCAGTCCTGAGCCAGTTTCACAGAACTATCTTGCCCTTAAAATCTAGGTGATTTATTACTAAACATGTATAATTTCCCTCTCTTATAAAAGCCAGACTGCAAAAATTTCTGGGCAGGTAAAACATTTGGGAACATTTTATCACATTACATAGGCTCAGGGAACTGGTCTCAAAGGGCTCATTACTACAACCCAATGCAATTACCAGGGATGACCCTATAATAGTCATGGGATCTATTAGGCGGTTTACAAACTCTTGCTGTGCTTCCTGTAACAGTATAATTCAGGGAGAGCATAATTTGCACTGTATTGTGCTGGATTCAGTTTCTGCTACCTGGCTGGACAGAGAAAAACCTCTGCATCAATCTCTCTGCAATTCACCTATTGCCACTCCCATCCCCAACTGAGGGTGAGGAGCTCCCACCTCTCACCTGGGAGCTCCCAGGCTTTTGCTACCCATCTTAGAGTATGGAAATATCTAGGAGTGCTTCTTTCCTTTTATCCCATTTAAAAAAATGGCCATGGCGTTAGACTAATATCTTAGAATATTCAGAGAGACCGGCTCAAAAACCCCTAGCTAGAATTCTGATGTGAAAATGCCGACTCTCCATCCCTAATGCACTGGTCATATCCAGTTGCTTCCTGTGCTGATCATCAAAATTATACTGGAGGTCATAAATCCAAGGGGATGGGGGAAGGAATCTACAAAAGCAGGAACAAACTACCTCCTTTAGGATAGGTGTCTCACCTCCCCACTCTTGTGCAGGATCTCTATTAACTACCTCTCATTATTGCTTGATACTATCACCATTATTAATCTTTTGTTTCCTTGTTACTATCTCTTCTGTTTAATTTAGCAAAGTAGGGCAGTTCAGTAGGTAACAATTTACAAGCCTTTTCTAGCTTGTCCTTTTTCTAACTTTTGCTCCTGTCCATCATACTCACATGGGATCCCGATTATTGCCAGAAGTGGGTAGAACACCTTTTTTAGCACTATCATCCAATGTTCCTGTATCATACTGGAATCCAGTTATCTTTCAGGAATATATCTTGGCTTCCAGTATTATGAATGTCAACAGTCTCTTTCTGACCCAGTCTTGCCTTGTGACAGGATAGTTCTACAGTTATCTTACTTATAGTGTCTGTTTAAATAATCTATTACTGTATTTAATTTATTCCAGCAGGTATAAACTCTGGTTAATCATTAACTGGCTATAGAAGGTGAAGGGAGTTGTTAGTGCTGCACAAAATTAAACTGGGACAATTATAAAGGCAGCAGAATAGGTCATAGATGAATGCACACATTTTATAATATGGCAGAAAGGGCAGATCCTGCATGCAGTTGAGAAGATCATGCTGTGAACTTCTCTCCAGACTACAGATTACAGGATTTATTTTCTGCCTCTAAAGAGAGGCAAATGAGGCAGTTAATTGTTCTCTTCATCGTGTTATTCTAGTCTTTTTAGCAGAAAACATTGCTGACAATTATACAGTAGTATCCAAGACAACAGCCTCTGTGTGGATGCATTACAAAATGTTTCATAGTGGGGTGGGGGAGAATTAAACATTAGGATTCAAAATGTATTCATACACAGATGACAAAGCACCCCTTCATTTGTTTTAGAAGATAATGACTACTATACCTCAAGGTAGGCAAAATATTAGGCAAAATATCAACACTGTGGTGTTCCTTTCCCTTATTTAGCTTATATTTTAACTGAAGGATGACAACAGCATCCAGATCACAATATGACTGAGTTTGTATGAGTCACATTTCAGAAGAATGTTAAACTGAATAAATACAAACTGCAGGTGGCAGTGAACACCACCACCACGTAAGTCTTGACTGGAGTCTTGCAAGAGCCAAGAACAGAAAGGTGGGAGAATTACCCAGCAATCAAAGGTGATAATTAAACAAACTCAGTGCAAGAGTGAAACAGGTACACTGAATCTGAGAAAAGCCAGGAGAAAAATTCTGCACCTGCAAAACTCCTGAAAATCCAGAGAGGACCTTAAAATGCAGCACTCTCACAGTTAGCAAGCCCTTCTGAAGAGCAAACCTGTACAATGCTGAAGCAAGTGCAAGTTCTCCCCAAACCATGTTATACCTCAAACCATATCAAGAGTGCATTTAGTCATGAGACAATATTCTGAGTACCTAAGTATTAGCAAGTTGCATGGTGGGCCTTGTGTATGGGAATATGGTCCTAAAGATGGGCTGTATGGATAATAGGGTAGTATCCATTTTCAGTTTCCCTTTCCAATTAGCCTCTCTCTCATGCTCACACACCAGATGCCCTTTTCTTCTTCTCTTAGAGCTTTCACCTACATCTGTTCAGATCAGAACATCTGAATATTCTGTTTAGGTGCAACATACCCACCAATTTCTTGATAGCTTGGAGAGCATTTGGCTTGCTTTCTCCCACTTGCACATTACCACCTAGCTGTGTTTCTATATAGTAGTCTGCATGCCCACATTCAATTCTTAGCCTTGGCAGTTTAAGAATATTTATATATAGTACCACTTTTCAACGAAGAAGTTCAGTAAGCAGTTTACAGAGAAAAACCAAACTACTAATGCCTTCTTGCCCCCAAAGGGCTCACAATCTAAAAAGATGCAGAAGAAACCAGCAAATCATTAGGAAAGATATGAGCTGAGGTGGACAGGAACAAAGACATTCTCCCTGCTAAATATAAGAGCAACCACTTAAAAAAGTGCCCCTTTGTGCAGTTAGCAGGGGGTAAGAATGGCACTCACTCCCCCTTTAGGTTGCTTTATCAACCCCCCAGAAAGTTGCTTTATCAACTATTGCAGAGCTAGCCCAAGGTAATGCATGACAGTGCACCAAATATGGTAGTGTATCAACTCCCCCTTTTCCTCCCCTCTCACTGGAGAAGACAGCTACTTGCCACCCTAGCTTTCACTCTTCAATCCTCCACACTTCCCTGGATTAAAAAACGGAATAGAGAAATGGCATAACAAAGGGTGTGTGTGCAAACTCTTGCATATCTACTTCTTGAGGCCTTAAGTGCTCTCTCAAATAGGCTAGCACAGGATCATCACTCTAGTTCGCTCAGTACTATACACAAATAGTGTGGTATAACATGTTCCAGGGTTTAGTAGCAACAGCTCTCCAGGGTTTTCAGGCAGAAATTTTCTGACCCACCTAGAAATTCCCCTAGTAGGACAGAGGTCACCTGCATGCAAAGCAAATACTCTATAACTGAGCTACAACCACTCCCTATAAAAGTACAGCCTCCTTTGCTTCTCCAGTAGCAGCTCTGGCAGGAATGTAAATGACTATAGGTTCCATAAATACAGTCTACTACCTTTTGCTTCCTCTCATTTTTCAGTTAGTTGGGTCTCCTGGAAATGTGTGCAATGGAGAAAAAACACAGACTTACAGAGATATAGGATTTCAGAAAAGACTTAGGGCACAACCCTATCTCCCATCATCTTTTGCCAAGCAGCTGTGCTGATGGAGCACACCCTGCATGTGATCATGGGAGGGACCACCAAATGACCTAAGAGGGTTAAGTAAAAATATTTCATACTTATCTCTCTGAAGTCATCAGTGGGTCTCCTCGAATCCACACCAGTTATTTTGCTGGGTTGGCAGATTGGAAAAATGAGGATAGTATCCCAGCAGATGTTACTGCTATCAGGATCCACCCCCTCCAGCCCCTGAATCTCCCTTGCCGGTACCTTACCTGTTCTGGTACAGGCTGGGTCTGTATGTGGCAGGCGTGCCAAGTGGCTGCTTCCACTGGCACAGCAGTTTTGCTTTTGTCAGAGTACTTATGGCAACATATTGACAGATCTGCTGCTGTAGGCCCCCTATAAGATTGGGCCTTTAGTAATATGACAAATCACCGAGTTTCATAATGTTACCCACCCCACCCCCCCAGCACTTGTAGCATCATTTGGTGATTTTTACCCATTTGGTAAAATGGGTACCAAATGTCTGGTGACAGCATGCAGTGTAGCAATCTTTAGATAAGCTAGATGCTAAACCATGTTTGTGGTTGTTCCCCAGTTTCTTCCACTACATTTTGCCTCCTGCCCTCACCTAATTTAAATCTTTCTAGCACAGGCTAAGATTACTACAATGCTTCAGCAGCCTGAAGCAACTATCAATTCACAGTAGCCATTATCTTTTTTCCTCAACTGACCAAACCAGTCAAACCTTGGCCTTGATTCAGTTAATCAGACCACACAGCCCACCAAAGGGTGCAAAATGCAGTAACTCAGGGATGTCCCCCGTATCCAATTTTACAAGTGAAACCTGGTTAATGCCAACATGCTATAAAAAGCAGTCATACAATTGTCCAGGTTGAACATCAGAAGCATCTGATACTCCATAAACAACTTACCTTGCTGCAAGTGTAGGTTGCAGAACCAGGATACTGGACAATGCAAATACGAAAGGTAGGAAGAGTACCCAGAGAAGGCATGGCAGAGTTTTTATTTTCTGTTTGTCTTTTAGCATCCTGGCTGGACTCCCTTCTTTTTTCTTTTTCCAAGCTGAGCAGTAACTTTTTCATTGTTTATCAATATTAAAATACTTGTTTTAAACTTTTCAGTTTACCAGACTGGTCTCAGTTCAGCCAGAAAGGAGACTTCTCCATCTACCAGACTGCTCATGTTCTACTCCTGGTTGATTTTAAAGGGATTCTCCTGTAACTTGGGGCTCTCTGTCAACCTAAAAAACAGAAGCGCTCAGACTGGCCTATTTGTCTGGGCTCTACCTTTCTCCTGTAAAACAGAGAGGAAATTCAGCACAGCCGTATGGAAGTTACCACTGCTGTTAACACAGGTCTTTAAAAATTAAGGGAATTCACCTCCAAGGACTACTTCACACTCATTGGTGTGCATTTCATACTAGAAATCTAGAAAAAAAATGTTACAGCTCTGCAATCCTCATAAATAAGAAAAAAAAATAGCAGAATCTTTGAGCACATTTTAAAGGGGAATACTCTTATCAATTCCATTTTTGCACAATGCCAATACCCAAACTGCTGAAACAATTTCTAGCTGCATATATTAAACAAAAGCAACACGCTTGCTTCTTTTAAAAAGGACTACACGGGACAAATAGTTAGCACCAGAAGAAAGTTTAGCTGAATTTTTTTAGATCATAGAACGTCTTACACAGTATTTATATAACCTCATCACTAAATGTCCCCTGCCCCCAAAACTGGCGATCAACAATATACAGTACAGAGGCTGACTTATGACTAGAATATATTCTACAAATAAAAATTAGGCCTCCTGAAGTTGTTCCAGTTCATATGACACAAACTACTCAGAGTCTTCAGATATATGAAGAAGGGAACTGTGGATGCCACCAATCAAAAAGACGTACGCTGTGCACAGGGTCCATTACTATCTGAACTCCGTGGTCAAATCTGGGTTTCTTGCCATTCCAGACTGGAGAATCATGGAAAATCATTTTCACTCTGTGATGCCTCATATCAGTGCTCACATTTATTGTGAACTGCAAAAGAAAGAAATCAGAAGTCTCAAAATATAGGCACTACTGCTATAGAAGGGATCATTATCACCTAATTGAAGTGTTCACACAACTACGTTTTCTAGAAAGTCAATTTATGTATGAGTAACTTTCTTGGAAAATGGCATGTATATAAAAACCATGTAAATGAAAACAGCTTTTCTCCACAGAAAATTGTGGGTTTAGGTAGGGGAAAACTCATGTAACACTCACGCTGACTTGCTTGCTCAAGATGGCATAGGGGTAGGGCTAAGAAGGGAGGCTACTGGGAGTGGGAGCGACTACTGATGTTGATAGTGAAAAAGCAATGAGGGCAAAGCAAAGATGCCTGTCAGAACAAAAACTAAGCAGCAGCCTGATAGAGATACTGAGGGAGGTGGCAGATCGCAAGCTGGGTGACAGCATGGAGATGCAGCAACTTTTAGTTTACACTGTAAAGTTGACAAGAAAGAGGTATTCTTGGGATCCTGGCAACTTCCTTACTTCTCCAAAGCAAAGGATCTGTGGCTTCTAGATCTCTCCAGAAAGCTTGCTTTTTTAATGTGGCGCTTTACACCTACAGAATGTAAGATGTCTTGGGAAGCTAGCCAGTGATCACTGATAAAGTGAATAAGCAGCTGCAGCAGTTTCCTTATGGAGGCAGAACTTGCTTAGTTTCCTTTCTTGAAGCATCTCTATGAATGTATTGTCTTTGTTTTGTTTCTATCTTTTGGGTTTAGAGCAGACAGGAAGCTGCCAGTGTCTAATGGAGTTGCTCGTTAGGAACTGATGAGCACCTAATTGACCATGTTATTTTAAAAATGAGCCTATGCAAATTGCAGTTCTTGAATTAATTTGTAAATCATCCTTTTAAAAAAACATGCACTTTAAGAGTGCATAAATTGGAGGCTCCCAGTGTATTTGAGAAACTATACTTGTAATGAATAAGTATCAGTGTTTCTTTCTGGTAAGATAGGCTTACTTCTGAGTAAAATAGCACAATTTTCAAACACCACTCTGAATAGCTTTTCATCATGCATACACTTGTGAAGTAAGTAGTTTAACATTACATTTGCAGATTAACAGTGCAATTCTATTCCTGTTTATTCAGAAATAAGCCCCACTGTGTCCAGTGAGGCTTACTTTCCTTATTCTGAGAAAAGGGTAAAGAGGATTGGAGTCCGTTTTAAAGAAGTTAATTTCTTTTTAAAAAAAAGATGTTTCTAGGACTATGGAATACTTTTAGAGCGCTTTCCAAATGTGCAAAGCATGTCATATGTATTATCTTGATGCATTCCGTACCGCCACCCTGAAAGGTAAGTTTGACACCCCCCCATGAGAGAGAGAGAGAGAGAGAGAGAGAGAGAGAGAGAGAGAGAGAGAGAATGCCTTGCTTAAAACCACCCAGTGAGTTCTGAGACAAGATTCAAACTGGGGAAGTTCCAATTTGAAGTTCAGTCTCTTATCCATTATGCAACAAGGTGCTGATGAAACTAGAATTGCTAGTTCAGGGGTGTCAAACCCCTTTCACACAGCAGGCCGAATAGCATTCATAATGCCTGCTGAGGACTGAAGTGATGCCATTAAGCAGGGAATGACCAGAAATAAGCACTTTCTTTTCGCTTAGGAACTTATTAACTGCAAATGACAGAAGAGAAAATATGCAAATCTCGATACTTACAAGATCTGGGAGAGCCCAATTATCATGCAGGCAGTTCATTCAGCAATGACACTTCAGTGCTAGATTCTCCTCAAGTCTATGAACTAGGTTATTAGGTACAGGTAGATTATCCCTTATCCGGACATCTAAAATCCAGACTATTCTGAAATCCAGATATTTTTGTCCAATACTTTAACTTTCTGTAGTGTGAACACTAGAAGGACTTGTGCTCACTTCCATGTACAGGCTGTAAGTTCTATTCTCTGCTCTGTGGTGTTACTGTTGAAAAATGTCAAAGAGGCCAGCAAAAACCCAAATGGGCAACAGTGAAAAGAGCAGGAGGACGCATTTCTAATTATATTTATGCAACTGTTCTGAAATCCAGACACCTTCCCATCCCAAGCATTCTGGAAAAGGGATACTCAGCCTGTATTAAAATCATAGAAACTTGAGTGCTGTACAATTCTTGCAAATTCAGTTTCAAATAGCTATAACCCCCCCCCTCCCTTTAAGCAAGGTTCAGCAGTAGGTGTAGTGACGGTTCTCTATCAATGAAATCTAGCATATTTACACCAGGATTTTGCTATCTACTATGAGTGGCATCTAGATTTTTGGTGCACAGGTGTTCTATTGTCAGAAGCTCCTTCCATGAATGGAGGTTGTGTTCATGCAAGGACACCTCCAGCTTGCACTCAAGGAGCCCTTATGGAAAGAACTTCTAAGATTAGTTCATTGCTGCACTGAATATCTGGATGCCACTTGTGGAAATCTCTTTTCTAGCAGGACTGGTGTAAGTATTGTCCTGAACAAACTTTAGGAGGTGTGATTATAAAATACACGCATGCATACTTACCAAGGTAACTGTCATGCCCATGACTATGGGTACATATATAAAGTCAAGGGTAGTGATTTGCAACAGACAGCAGTCTTGGTCAGGGTTCGTGTGGACATCTTCATATCGGACAGGTGGTTGAAGACGTTTCAAACTGTTTTTCTTGAACTTGGGAGACTCAAAAAGACAAGTTCAATCAATTTACTATAAAGCTATTGCATGTCCATAAACTTTCAGTACTAGAGATTGTTTGTGCAAACTGAACTCGTACTTAAAGAGGGGTGTTTAGATGTGTGCACAATTGCATAAGAATCTGTAACATTATCTTTGAATCAAGACTGGTTCCTGACTGGCTAAAGTTCATTTATTCCATTCTCCATAATAGGAGTTAGACTTTGTTCTGAAATTTTCCATACAAATAATACACAAGCACTCAATGGAACGTTTTGTCTTTTTAGTGTCTGAATTCTGAGTACTAAGTTTCATCATGATATCAGGAAATATCTTCTAATTCAGAAATGGCCAACTGGTTGCCTGGGGGTCTGAAGTAAGTTGATCTGAAATTTTTGGCTATGATTTTATTATTATTATTTATTATTTATTTGATTTCTACCCCGCCTTTTTGCCCGAAGGCACACAAGACGGCTTATTTCCACTCATGAGTGAAATAAAGAGACATCCTGCATAACTATATCCATTCTTGAATTAGCATTCAGTATCTGTCCTATCAATGACATACTATGTGAAACTCATCAAGTCTCAAAAATTTTTTTACCTCTGGAATGGCAAAGAAACACTGATAGTCTGCTTTACAAGGAGGACTTTTGGAAAGAATGCTTACTTGTATGCACAAGTGAAGTAGGAGCCCTTACTATTAAGGCGTGAAACCACTTAGCAGGTTGCACAGCAAGCTCCAGCCCATGAGATAATAGCTGCAGACTACAGCAACCCTCAAATTTGCAGATGGTTCAATTTCCATTTTAAAGCAGGGCTGGCCAAGCAAAATTCAGGAAAGGAAAGAATTCACTGTGTGCAAAACACAATTAAGACATTTTATATTTAGTAATGAAAAGGACCAATGGCCTCTTATTCCAGCCTTGACATAATGCAATTACAGTCTCTCTTTGGATACGGTGCCTCTGACATAAAAATGATTCTATTTGCCAGGTTACTGTCATGGGTTTTTCCTCAACCTCATTTATTACCCTGACATGTTAGCAATCTGATGAGAATTAAGGTTTCATACCTGTCTTTGGAATTTGAAGCTGAATTCCCACAGTGAAGGTTGTCTGTCAACCTTTTTAGACCAGAAAAGCAGACACTGAGGCAGAAAAAGAGAAAGATTTGTAAATGTGGATATAAGGTAGCTCTTGCAAGACAAGTTTAACTAATATACTTTGCATTGCCCACATGCCATTCTTTTGAAAGCATTAGGGGACTGCTAGGCATTTGGCTTCGCAGACTAGCTTCTACTAATTCCATGTGAAACGGACAAAAAGTAGACAAGTGAAACATACCAACCAATTTAGATGCAGAGCTCACACTGAAACAGGAATGGTGAAGAAACTAACAGAATAATGAAGGTTGACCAAAAGTTTATTGGTAGATAACCAATAGCAGCCATATAGTGTTTCAAGACTTTTATTATACAATATTTGGGAGAGAAAACCCACTTAACCTTTCTTTTATAAGAAAACTATTTTAACCCTTGATCAATGTCAAAATTCAATATTTCAATCTGGAAATGGGGTCAGATGGGCCCCAACCAAGTCATAAAAATAGAATTCCAGGGCAATACTAGGCTCTGTTTTTAGTTTGTGAATGATCTTATACCGAATGCTTGGAAACCTTTGCAGTACGATGATACAGTTACGCATGTCATTGGAGTAAGTAACATTTCAACATCTCTAAGAATGGATTGTGGGGTTATATGACTTGCGCATTTTTAAACCCAACACACACCATTGTGCCATTAACCTCAGATATTCAGATGACACTTCCGATAATGCCATAACAATTTGTGCAATGGAATATTGTTTGGTCATTTTCCTTCCCTCATTTGCTACTCAGAAGCTGCTGGAGATTAATTTGTTTTCTCCCCTTGTTGCCAGTCAGAAGCCAGTCAGCCAACTAACATTTACAATGCAATTTGCAAGGGCATCTCAGTTGTAAAAAATTATATGGGACATAAAATGTTACAATGAATTCTTTCCCACCACTTAATAAATCTACATTTGTACTTTTCTGGGCTGACTGGATAAAAAGATGCGCAAGGGAAACCTTTGGGGACACATTTTGCAGTATTTTTTCTCCTGCACACAGCACAAAACAAAATATTCCTCTAAAGGTCTTTGATTAAGAGCCATCACTAAGTCTAGCTACCTGCAAAGATGCAAGCGTTCTTGCAAAGTTTGCAGATGTAAATAAGGGTAAACAGGACCCCCAAAATCAAATTAGAAGGTATTTCTAAAAATAAACTCTGTGGCTACTTATGTTGAAACACACCATTTCTTGGTAACTGTATCACCCACAGTTTTCCTTGGGTAACAAGGAAGGTTCTAAATGAAAAAAATGTTTTAAATTCAGTATTACAAAGGGCTTTGTAGACTTGAGGGGTAAAACTGACCCCTAAAACCCTTTTTGGTGATATCAAGTGACAAATGTGTTTTAAAAAGACAACTATTGTATCATTTGTTATCATTAGACTTCCTGGAAGCTTAACTTCTCAAAGATTGTCACTTCTGGTTCTTAAGATTTACAGTATGTTGTATTAGTGTTGTATTTTCTGTTTCTTACTTGTGTGTACTCCAAGTTTATATCCTCTCCAATAACCCCATAAACAAAATTATGTCTTAACCAAAACATTTTGCTGGCATTTTGATAAGGGGATGGGCACACAGACACACACACACACACAGAGCCGGTCAACAGTAATGAAACCACAATGTGACAATGGAAGTGATCTCACAAGTGAATACAAATGGAATCTGGCAAGGAGTTAGAAAAAGGTGGATTCTAACTCCTTGATTTTCTAAAGGTAAAGGTAAAGGTTTCCCCATGACCGAATGGTCTAGTCGTGACCGACTGTAGGGGGCGGTGCTCATCTCCGTTTCAAAGCCTGTGAGCCGGCGTTTTTGTCCGATCATGGTGGCCAGCATGATTCTACGCCGTAGCGCACGGAACGCCGTTACCTTCCCACCAAAGTGGTTCCTATTTATCTACTTGCATTTTAGGTGCTTTCGAACTGCTAGGTTGGCAGGAGCTGGGACAAGCAACGGGAGCTCACTCCGTCACGCAGTCTCGAACTCCCAACCTTGCGGTCGAAAGCCCAGCGACAGCGGATTAACTCGCTGCGCCACCACGTCCCTCTACACAGGGACTTGATTTTCTACACAGCTTTTTATTAATAGCACACTGGTCCTATCTCTTGTGCTTTAACTGAAGGTCTTAATTTTAGACTTGTTAATTTTGACATTTGTCTGGCAGAATTACTCCTAAAGAGATTTGATATGTCCTAGCAAACATTCTAACCCTGTATAAATTCAGAAGTAGGATTTCAACATTACAAGTTGTCTGCAGAATTCCTATACTGATCAACAGAAATAGCGACTGAAACATGTACTAGAGAAATTCAATTTTTAGTCATAGTGATTAACAATCTGGAACCCTTCCACAATTACTTCAAGCTCCTGCTGAGACTGATTACACAGTAGAGCAAGATGACAAACTTTTGTATTTGTTAACAGCACCTTTGGGATAATGACATACATTCTGGATACCTGTGGAGAAGCTTATATTAGAATAGTACAGATTACACCTACTTTAGGAGCAGTCTATCCTCAAAGCTGCCCTTCAACTCCCTTGCTAGTCATGCAAAGGAGCAGCTGCTCTAATATAAAAATACCAATGTCATCCTCTATGGTCAGGCAGATTACCACCTTGATACTCAAGTCAACCGAAAAAAGGCTTTTAGAAATGACTTAACAGATAAATATCTGACTTAACAGATAAATATGTGGGGTGAGGGTTAAGCAGGGGCGTTTCTACAGGGATGGCAAAGCTCTAAGTTTTGCAAGAAGCCTTACCTTGCAGTGGAAATCTCTCCTGCACCGTTTTAGCCAATCTTGGCGTTGCTTACTGGCTACAGCAGCAAGGGAGAGGAGGGATTTACATGACAGGGTGAGGCTTCTTGCAAAACTTAGAGCTTTGCCCTCCCTGTAGAAACGCCTCTGGGGTTAAGGCTAAAAGTCTGTTAAAGCCAAATATTATAACACTAACAGCAATTCAGGCCTTGCCCCCTCACTTCACGTTTTCCTTCAGGCTCTTTAAACAAACCAGAAATGTGGAACATGCTGGGAGTGCTCCAAGCATGCATTGTATTTTATGCTTTCTTTTAAAGGGACCATGAAGAAAAAGGAACAAGGTATGGGGTACATGGCATCATATTAGAAAATGGATGTAAGCAGCAATGCAGTATATTAATCACTCTTAAGGTTTGTTGGACATCTACTCTCTAAATGGTAAACACCACTCACTAGGCCAACGGCTCCCATTATTTCAAAAGTCCATTACGTAAATGATTTGCTGTTTATGGATAGAAGGATCTATAACAACATTTAGAAAGGAGACCTGCACAAGTCAAATTGTAACCAAATTGAGAAACATGCAGTAAAGGCATTTATGCAATTTTTTCCCTTGATCTGACTTAACATGCTGCATGCTCTTTATGCTCAATCCCACTCCAATGCATCAACTACTTCACTGAGCAGTCTTAAATATCAGTTACAAGGAGAAAGTAATTAAGCACACAAGTACCTCCTAAGGGGCAGAGGATGTCATCCACATATCTGCTGTACTACCCTTCAGATGCATACCATGTGGCTTGCTGCTCCACCAAAGAGTGGGGATGTCTTTAAGGGCAAACTTCTGCTGACACCATAACAGCTCCAGTGTCCCATAAAAGCTACACTGAGAAAGAGAAAAGGAAATTAAATAGGAAGACTGGATTTAGTACCACATGGTCCAAATTCCCCTGCCTTGCATGCTCAAATGTTTGTGGTCAGCTCCCATTAATGAGAGGATAGTTAAGCAAAATCCAAATGCTGAGCTTCTGTAGTTGTACAGTGTCAAAGACACTAACGTACACACAAATGTATGATTTGTATTTTGTCAAAAATTGGCATTTTGATTAATAATGTCAATAACGAGCCAATAATAAATGGCCAAGAAACAATAGAATAGGATTCATGACAAATGTTTATGCTTTTGATTAAGCCAAACCACAACTGTTATTGCAATACAGACTTTTGACATTTAATTTCCTTTTTCCTATTAATTTATTATACCCAATAATGCAACAATTTAGTCTGATAGCATCATTAACTGTGGACACCAAAGCCACTGTGGTGTGAACAGCAGAAAATTCAAGATGCTAGCTCAAGTATCTTCTGGAACAGGAACATATGATAGGATGGTAAACTGCTTTCATAGCAGTATTAGTACTGCAAAACACTGGTAATAGGCTAAAATGCTAGTTTTCCAAGACTAAATTTATTCTGCTGTTACATGGTTGATATTTGATGGCTGTATATTTCTTTTTGAGTAAAAGTGTGTGTATGCCTGGAGGGTAGAGGGCTAGCACACTATCCCAAGTATTTATAGGACTAATATAATGGCAGCAGATCTGCAAGCCAGGAAGGCCACACTTTTCACTGGACCATGTAATCATAATCATGCTCCACTTTTTAACTGATCCATGGAGTTTCAATACTCCAAATTGGAACAGAAACTCATTGAAAGGTAAATATTCCATTTACAATGGAATGTTGATGCCTCTAAAATTCAGATGAAGCATTCCAACTCCAAATCCTGCTGGAACAGTAGGTTTGATGTGACTATCTCCTAAGGGAGTAATTCCCAAACACCGTTGGGAGCCAGTTAAGTCTTTGCGGAAACAGGGAAAAGGCAGCATCACAATATCCAGTATCATGCTGCTGACCTGGCAAAAGGAGCTTTTCCCATACTTACCCCTTGCACTGGGACCATGGATTGCACTTCCTGGATGAAAGGCTGCTGGCACAAAATGGACTGCAGCTCTCGAGCATGCAGAGAATGTTTTTAGCAGAAGCATGGTGAACCTGATCAGGAGGGCTTTACATTAAAGGCTGAGGTGGTTGGAGATGTAAGGATGAAGCTTACTGCAATTCTCAGGTAAGTGCTCCAGATGGGAACCCTTGGGACTATGATGTAACAAGGAAGTATTTGGAGAGGCCTGGTCCAACTAAAGAAAGGGAGGAACATTGAGGTGTGACCACCAGGGCATATATTCATTCTTTCTTTCCTTCTTTCTTTCCTTCTTTCTTTCCTTCTTTCTTTCCTTCCTTCCTTCCTTCTTTCTTTCTATCTATGAGAATGCATGGAATATGGGAAACCCACAGCATGAGTGAATTTCTAGCAAGTGAAGGTAAACATGACTTGATAGGAAAAACCAAAATCTGGTGGGATGATTTGAGATTGGAATGCAGAAATTGAAGGTGGTAAAAGAGAAGGGATGTGGCATATCATAGAATTGGAAGGTTATTAAGGTTATTGTCCAGCCCTCTGCTTTCAGCAGGAAATCCAGAGCATTTCTAGAAGGTGCCTGTCCAGCCTCTGCTTGAAGATCTCCAGTAAGAATCCACCCCTCCCCTCAGCAATCTGTTCCACTGCTAAACTGCCCTGTGGACCAGATTGAGGGAGGTGGTAAATTGTGGGTCCCTTCCAATCCCCGATTCAATTCCCCATTATTTTCCTTGTCTTCATCTCGTGTGAAGTCACACTAACTGAATAGTTAGTGTTTGCTGCTTTTTCTTCTATCCATAAGTGTTGTGTGATTGTGTGTGTGAAGTTATTTTCTGTGTTTCTGTATCATTTTTATGGAGACCCACAATCTGCTTTAGGCCTCTTTTTCCGAACTCTTTTGACCGATCAATCCATCAAGGACTCAGCTATGGAATGGCAGCAGATTCCTAAACTCTGGGACTGTTGCCAGCTTTTACCTCTTTTTGGGGGCTCCTAAATGGGAACCCCCCACCGAAATTCCTAGGAGAGGGTCTTTGGGGCATCAGGCATTATGCCAGCACCCTCTGGGAGTGGCGACCCCAACGGGATAGCTGGTGGTCTGGACGCAGGGAGGTGCAAGAAGCTGGCACCATAACTGGCATTCTGGCATAGTGCTGACAGCCGCAGAGAAAGACAACATCATGGGAAGTGTTTAAGATGTCTAAGAACTGTAAGTTAAGTCTCAGTAGCAAACCCCCGCTGCAGAGATAAGATTGAATGCGCAGGAGAGATTTGGAGGAGAAAAAAAACAACTAATGGAAAACTAATTATAAGTGTCAACCAAGATAATTCACTGACTGCTAGAAAGTTGCTCCTTATGAGATAAGAATTAGCTGTAATAGATTTAGAAGGGCTGAATGAGAATGTTTCCAAGGAATTGGGACTTTATCTGGAGAGCAACTTTGCATGATAAGTGCTATTAATGTTTTACCATCATTCTATCAAAACCACCTTTGGATTTAATTTCAACTGTTGGGAATTTCAGCTGTAAGAATGCTGCAATTTAACACTGAGCATGCTTCTAATTGTCGTTCATTGAGCTGAAGATTTATTGAAAAAGAACAGGAGATTTACTCTTTTGCACAAAAATAATTTCAGAAGATGGCGCTGTACCAAGAATGCCTAACAAAGAGAGACAACTGTTGAGAATTTTTCTTCTTCTTCCCTTCCTTTATTTTTCAAAATGGAGGTCTGAGTAGCTTACACAGTTTATAAGAATGAAGAAACCTGCATTTTAAATTTTAAACTTACAGAGATTAACTGTGGAACAAACATTGAGCATGTTTTTAAATGAGTCATCTACTGTGGTGAAGATTTATTGAGAAGGAATCAGGAGATTCTCCCATTTGAACGTAAATAATTCGACAAGGTGGCGTCGAGCAAAGGAAGAGACTGTTTTGGCGTTTTGAAAAATTAGGCGACCTGGGAGGATCCCAGAAGCTCAGAAGGAAAAATGTTGGAATAACTTCAATTAGATTATATTAATGTAACATTGAAATACAATAAACGGTGGCATGTTATGGAAATGAATATAGTGAAGAGGTGACACTATAATAAAGGTATTATATAATCCTACTTAGATTATAATATTGTAGTAAGGAGTAGACTTTTGAATTTATTATAACATTAATATTGGTAGATCAATGTTACAGTTAAATATTAGACTGATGGAGGAATGTACATCTCTTAAGGGAAGAAATTGCTAAGACATGAAGATATTAGGAATTATTTTATGACTGGACCACACTGGCTCTTTAAATCATATAATGAAATTGCAAGATAAAAAAAAATACAAGACTGTAATTAAATTTAAGGAGATGCTGTATACACTTTGTGAGACTATATTTTAATTGAATCATTTGATTTTAGAAACTTATAAAGACCTTAAATGGTGATAGAAATTTGTAGGACATTGTAGACTATTATAATATAACTTGCTACTGTTCCTCATTTATTAGCTCTACAGCTATTGCTTTCTTCTGTATATGATTGTTATAAGAGGAGATAGTTTGGAGACTTAGTGATGGTAAGATGAAAAGATAAAAAGCCTGTAAGGGACAGAAATAGTTGTATTTCCAAAAAGATAAAAATTAAGATGATGATATGCTGATAGTAGGAATTACTTCTACTAGACTAAACAGGCTTAAATGAAATTCTAAGATTGGAATAAGATATAAGTAAGTAATTGAATATAAGAGATTACTTACATATGTTATTGAGACTATATTTGAGATTATCTACACATGCTACTGAGATTGTATTTTAGCTGTATTGTAAGATTATTAGAAATTCATGAGGTTGTAAGATTGGTGACTGACATTTGTAGAAGTTATTTTAGCTGATTATAACTATAATGTATAGCTGTAACCCTCCATTATTTTCCTGTTGTATAACCTTTGTTCCCCTCAACCTATGTATACCCATTTCCCTGTCCCATAACTTTATAGCAGAAATACAAATTATTAAAAAAAAAAAAAAAAGGACTCTGTCAGTAGAAAACCCCTACAAACCCCTACAAACTCCCTTCAAAGGTTTGGTGTATTTGTATTAAGTAAAAGTGCTTGTCTGGTGAGAATGATTAGCTGCATTCAGAGCCTCTCACTAGGCTCACCCCCTAGCTGTAGCTCTTTGTTCAAGCTATAGGGAGCTGTTTTTAGCTGCAACTTTTTGCCATGGTATAAATCAATGGTCTCCAAACTGGAGACCACTGCACCAGAGAAAAGCATCTCTGGCACGAACAACCCTTTTTGTTCCACCAGGGATGCTGCAAAAGACTGACTATAGCCCCCAGGGGTCTTTGTAGTTAAGCTGCATCCAGGGTCTGCTGCCCAAGCATGCCTCACACGTGGACTTCCATGCAGAAGTGGCTGGTGGTGAGGATCCTTGGACACAACAATCAGGGTCTTCGGAAGCGTCCCCGGTGGAACAGTAAGAGCCATTCACACCGGGGAAGGATTGGGTAGATGCCGGATCCGGCCTGTCAGTTGGAGTTTGGTGACCTCCGGTATAAACCTTGCATCAGTTCTTTCTCACTAATCTCCCCATTCTCCTTGCTTTTCCCTAAACCTCTGCATCCTTCCCCTGGGTTTCTCTGCAAAGTCCACTTACTCTTCCCCCCACTCTTGCTCTCCCCTTTCTCCTTATGTTCCTTTTTCCTCCCCTCTACTACTAACCACTTTCTTCCAAGGCTCTAACCTATTTGACTATACACCAGAGAGTTCCCCCTGTCTACAGTAATACGTAAGTGGGTTATTTCAGTTAGGCCCAATCTGAACCCCTTTTTTGTTTGAGCATTGAGTAAAATTCTTTTGCATATTTGCCTCCATTTTCTTTTCCTTGCCAAATTATACAGCTGTGCCAATAGCATACGGGATTCCTGCACATTATTCCTTTCCCCTATGCATATATGTTACATGTATTAAAAAAGCACTGCTAGTAACACTACCTTTACTTGGAAATCAGAAGCACTCTTCTCTAAACACCATTACTTACTTTTGAATTTTTTAGCGTGCTTGGGGTAGTCTCTGGGATAGCAGGATTCCGGGCTACTCGAGAAACAAAAGGTCTATACATATGGTATAAAGAGCGAATTACACATGCACGCAGGCAGTGCATCTTTTCCATTGACTCTGGCTGTAAACGGATTGGGAGGAATGCATTCCTATTGTAGTGCCTGAAAGAAAAACAAGCATTAGTTAGAGACGCCAAAAGAAAGCTTCAAGAAATCATCACACGCAAGAATTCTCAAACTTTGGATGTCTCTGCTCTTCAAAACATATTCTATCTTCTCCTCCAGAGTCAGCATGAACCATGACAGGCATAGAGGCTTACACTCATGTACATGTAGCCTGCTTCTGCATGCAAAACAATTGTGAACCAGAGCATATATTGTGAACCAGAGCAGGCATTCAATACTAGCATGGTGAACAGGAATGTGGTACAGTGGGCTCTTGCTTTATAATAGTAATCCATTCCAGAGATACCATTGTACTGAAACCCAATAAAGCATTGCTTTTTGCCAAATCATTCCAAGACCGCAGAAGCTAAAACTTCTGCTACAGAACTAAGCTATTTCCCTCTATAAAAGGGCTATGGTTTATGGGCTATGGTTATCAGTTACACAATGTCGCAATTATAAAACAAAATACAATACAAAATTGTATTCTTCCCTCAATACACACAGCCATGCTGTTAAAAACACTGCTGAGATGCTACTTAGAAGGTTTGTGTTTGCATCAGGATTCACATTGGCTGTATACTTCCCTATACACACAGCCATTATGTTAAAAACACTGATATTGGCTTAGACACTACCAAATGCTTGCACTTGCATGGCTGATTGGCTTATCTATTACCCACACAGTTCTGTTGAAAACAATCGTGAGTTCACTGTAAAGCTAACAACTTATCTAGTGAACGTTGTTTTACTATGGAGAGCCCCATTGTAAAGTGATCCAATTGTAAAGTGAACCCATTGTAAAGTGAGGGCCAACAATCATGTTATGTCCAAGTTTAACAACTAGTATTTATATAATTAATGCTTGCTATGGTTTTAATAAAAGCTCAATATTCTGAGATAAAATAGTACTACAGGGTGTTCCCTGGATCTCTGGACAAAGAGTACCCTCCCTCGCCCACTCTATGCATGAGTCCTACAAGTACACATTAATTAACCTACAATAACCACAGTTATTAGTAGCAGCTTCCAGTCTGTTTGCCTCAGAACAGGCATTGCTGCTACAAATGCTGGAGCTTACAGACTGGCTTACGAAACAGGGATGACTTCACGCCACAAGAACTTCAAAAGGTCTACTCAAGGAACGTACAATGTAGCAGGCAGTAAGCATGTCTACTCAGACGCAAGCACTGCTGAGTTCAGTAAGCTCTAGATAAATGCATACAGAATTGCAGCTTTAGGATCACTAATCAACATTACAGGCTTCTTCATTTTACTTTCAGATCTATACTTAATAATGAACATAAAGACAAACATTTTTGTACATACTGATTTATTATAGATATTTTGCAACATATTCATTATTATTGCTCTAATCAAGCTAGTATCACTTCACTTGGAAAGCCTTGAGGTGCAGCTATAGTGCATCAATAAATGTGAACGTTTCTGAAAACAAATAAAAAGCAACATAACTATTACAAATATTTCTTATGTATGTTCAGTGTGCAGGCCTCTTGAAATTTGAACAGTAGCCTCTGTCAAAGAATGTTGTTGTTCAGTCGCTAAGTCGTGTCCGACTCTTCGCAACCCCATGGATCACAGCATGCCAGGCCTCCCTGTCCTCCACTAGCTTCCTGAGTTCGCCATCAAAGAATGTAGATCACTACTAAAAAGATGAAAACAGTTTTATGAACTGTCATACCTTCTATAAAGTCTGGTCCAAAAGGCAGCCGTGCAAGTGACAGTCCATGCTCTTTTACAAATAAGAGAAAAATTCACAGTATCTTCTGGACGTATGTAGGATGCAAGCACCAACCATATGTCAATGGGATACTCTGTGCCTTCTACACCATCAGAAGTTTCTAAAGACAAATGAGCAGACAGATGTTACTTGATAATTCTCACCCTGTCTTTACGGTTAGTAAGAAACTGGCATCACTTTAGTGAAATAAGGATAAAATGCAAAAATTCCTTTTATTGCAAGATAAACAAAAAAAATATTGGTCTCTGGTGATTTGGCTACAGTTAGATCATTATTTAATATGGTTTTGATTTCTTCACAGCCGTAGGAATGTCTGTATTTAACCACATTGTCTTACAGAGGTGTAAACATGATGCTAGAGCAGTGTTCTCAAACATTTCAATCTCTAGAGCTCTTTGCACTCCGAAAAGGAGTTTTGGGGAGCCCCACCAGCACATGTACAGAGCCTTGGGGAGCGTCAGTGCACTGGCATGTGCGTAGAGTGGTGCAGTGCTGAGTGCAATGCTGAATACCAGTGAAGAGCCTGGACAAGAAGAGAATGAGATGTACAGCCATGAACAGGGGAGCCAGGAGGGATGGAAAAGCAAACTGGGCAGGTGGCAGAAGGGCTCCTAGGGCCACACTTTGAGAACAATGTAAAAGTACATGATCAAGCTTAGATGGGTACAACATGGAAAGGTTTTGCCGCTTCACCATACAAGCAACTTCGTTATAACAAACACAAGCTGGAACCTGACCTTTCTTCCACCAGTCCAGCGTTTCCCAAACTTACCAGGTTGGCGATGCCCTTCTCCTGCTGAACCCAGAAGTAAGTGCTGATGACATGACAATGCACAACATGATGTCATTGGCACTTCCGGATTTGTGGCTGGAAAAAAGCCTAAAAGTCAATATAAAATCACCAGGGAAGAGCGGGTGGGCACACACAGGAATGTGACGCTTTTAACTCAGAGTGGAGCTTCTGCTCTGTGATCTACCATGCTCATGCTGCTGAGCATGGTAGATTACTTGGCCAGCCTGGAACGCTTGGCAAGCCTGGAATGCCCAATAGCCTTCTGACACCAAATCTGGGTACCTGTACACCACTGACGGTGGCATGATGATTAGCTTAATTTATCCTTACAACAATCCCATGATGTAGGGCAAGGCAGGATCTCCCCTGGTCCAATGCCAGATGGTTTTCAGCAGGATTCAGCTTGCCAACAAAGGTAGCTATAAGGAATTGTGTTTGCCAGATTAAGAAATAAATACAGAAGCATAGATGTGCTTGAGTAGTTATAGTTGAAATACATTATTCGAGTGAAAGCAGTTACTATGACAAAATTTAGGAGAAGACTCTTTTAAAGGCAATTAAATAAACCACAGCTCTTACCTTTACGTCGCTTGCTTTTCTTTTTCGTAGACAATATTCCGTCACTCGTGAAGTCTTCTGAATCCATTTCATCGCTACTGCCGCAGGACTCTGCCACTGATAGTACTTCATCAGCAGGTACACAAGAGGCTTCCAAACCACAAAGTGATTTTACTAGAACCACAAAGTGTATTAAGTTATAAGAGTTGGTAAATGTCCAGAATAAGTTTCAGTTCAGTTATCCTACTGCCAAAGAAGCAATAATAGAAGAGGTAGTTGTAAATGCAACGCATGCTTCATTTCACACAGCTTGGCCTGCCATCTGTACCATATTGTGCCTGTGGCAGTGAAGTTCTGATCCCAATTTGCTGAGCTGGCATGACAGCATGGAACAATCAGTACAACAGGGAACTAAGTACTTTGTAATCCAGATTCAGTGAAGGAAGGAAAATTGACAGGTTACTGCCAATTAAAACATAACACAGGACAGGACAGACAGAAGACAGGCAAGAGCTTCTGAGATATACTGTAGAAAGATAAGGTTAAGAAGCAAGGAAAGTAAAGGATGCAGAATAAGCAATGAACTGGAAAAAGGAGTTACCTAAAGAATGGTAGGCAGAGGACATTTGACAAAGAGGGCAAAGGTGACAGGTAATCGAAAGAGGGCTTTCAATTAAGATAAAGAGGAACTGCATAACAGAATAGGAAGACTGGTCAACAAACATGTTATCTGCAGGAAGTGCAAGAGAGGGCAGAAAGTGCTTTTGCAGAAACCTAAGGTGATGGGTGGCAGAGAAATTCAGTTGAAGAAAAACCAAAGAGAAAGTGAAATGAAGGATATTTCTGCTGTGGCGGATGCATCCAACATGGTGGTTTAATTTTTTGAGGCACCAATTCTTGAGTCAGAATGTTCAGCTAGTATATTATTATAATATGCTCAGGATGAAAACAAAGAATCCACCATCATACATTGGAATGAAGATGGATGCAAGATGCATTGTTATATCACACAGAACTAAAGTTGGTATTTTATTATCACTATCAGATGCCTGCTCTTGTTTCAGTTTGACTGAACACTCTCTCTCCCCCAGCCATCTAAACCAGGGATGTCAAACTTGCTTCACACAGAGGACCAAAGTTAGCATTCATGGTTCCAGCTGAGGGTCAGGAGTGACAAAAAAATGTAAGCAAAAAATGACATCACTAAGTAGATGATGGCCAGAAATAAGCACATAGTTTTCATGTAAAAATTCATTAGCTGCAAATGACAGAAAAGAAAGTGTGCAAATGTTGCTCATATTTGCCAGAAATGAGAGAGTCCAATTATCATGCTGGGAGAGCCCAATTATAACAGGGGCTGCATTAAGTCCAAGGGTCTTATGTTTGATACTCTTGATCTGAACACTACTGCCCTACAAGGAAAATACCAGGAGGGGGAGGGAAGACAAACACATCAGGCGTCTAATCTTGCTTCATTTGGTGCAGTTATATTATGTTTTGCTTAAAGTAGAATGTTAACTGGACCTACTCCCTGGTATTTGTCCCACTGTCTTTGGGTCAAAGTAGAATAGAAGTCTAATAATGGTAGTTTTGAATATTTTAATAGTCCTAACCTCAATTACATAGTTGTCTGAAAAATACTACCATGTTCTTCAGAAGTCAAGCATGGTTAAAAGCATTGTATTCCTGGATAGGAAAAAAAACCACAATGTGCATGTACTGTAGTTTCAAGAACATATGGAGATTCAACTTTAGACTAATATCAATTATGCTTTTGTGTATTAAATATCTTGAAGTAACTCAAACGAATAAATACAAACCAGTAAGTAATGTGCTTCAGAATCAAGAAAAGGGAACCATCCCCCCAACTAATCAGACCCTTTGAGAAGGGTCTGCCACTAAACGTGAATGTAGATATCAAACTTAGGGCATAAACATAACCTCCATTAGATGAAAACAATATTCCTAGATGTGACAAGTTGCAACAGTCTAGAGCAGTGATGGCGAACCTTTTGGGCTTGGTGTGTCGAAACTTAGGAAAATGCTTAACTTGACTCTGCTGGTATATCAACCCTCCTCCCAGACAAGAGAAATAATTATTTATATTCATTTATGTAAACAAAAAATACAGTCCAATCATGTGTGATGTTATGTATTATATAAAGAAATATCAAATAATTACAAAAATGATAAATGAATGAAAATGAACAAAAAATGAACTCAGTTTTTGTCAGATATTGGTGATTGCTGGTGTGTCACCCCAAATGTTGTGGTGTGTCACCTTTGACACACGTGTCATAGGTTCGCCATCATTGGTCTAGAAACTTGGAAGTGGAGTCAAAGCCAGCAGATCAGAGGGAAAGAAAACTCCTTCTTGATCAATGCTGAGACATCAAGGAGAAAAGCTCAAAACACACTATACAATTTGTCATCTCAAAAACACAGCAAGACTCTTCAACATCACAAAAACTCCAGAAACACAATTTCACACCTATACTTAAAACTTATTCTTAACACTAATTTGTTAGTGTCCAATTTATGGCCCATGGTTCTTGTACCCAGAAGTCTTGTTCATTGTTTTTAAAAATAACTTGAAACTTTTATTAAATGTAGGTTACTTCCACTTCTTAAGGGTCTCCTTAACAGTATTTGTAGCAGATAAGATCCAAAAAAACTGCATTTCTTTTTAAAGGCTCACACCTCTCCATCTGATCTCTCAAGCAAACATAAAATGTTTGAATAAGAGTATTTCTTGGCAAAGAACCAGCATACATTCACAAGTGTGAACTTGTGTAGCTCCTGTTATACTTATGTTTCTGAATACTGGATGAGTAAATTTGTGGTGGAGTACTAAAGAAACAAACTTGTGTAGTCTATAATTCCATCAAGAATTCCATCAAGATACCATACAGAAAGTGTCAGGGCTCTAATTTGCAAATGTGCACCTAGCTATACACTATGAACACTATTGAAAACAATTTGGTGTCCAACTGCCAAAGAGCAAATAATGACACCAACCAACAAGGCACATTGCCAAGTTTGCAGTCCAAACAGGCACTGAGAGAGGTGGAAACTGTGGCCTGAAATTCCACCACCCATGCCACGTTTCCTGGCATTTGCTACACGGAACTGTTTTTTGTAGCTGCCCTGAAGAAAACGTCTGGCGAGGCCCTGGGACACCACAACAGGGCTTTTGCTACCCCAAGCAACTTTGCAGACTTAAGAAAAGGGTATAAAACTTTCGCTCTCTTCACTTTTGCTGAGGCCAAACAACAACTTGGGAACTGTCACTTCAGAAGCAATTCTGCCCAAGAAGCCTCCGTGGACCGGTTCAGGTCCCAGCTCACCTTCCTGCTGCACCGCGTTGGCCACAGCCTTCTTCATGCGCCCGGATTTTACCACAGCGGGATCCGAGTTGGCGTAGTCGGCCACGGTCACTACGAAGGACAAAAAGAGTGTCAAAAAGCCCGGTCCGGGAAGCAACGGCCACCTCCAGCCTACGGAGACATCCAGGACCGGCTACTCACCGCGCTCCAAGCAGACGACGTCGGCCCGAAACTTGAGGCGCTTTCGGGCCCCGCGCTTGCGCATGGCGGAAAAGGAAGCCGCTACCGGACGGTCTCGAGGTGCCATTTTCTCAGGGATGCCGAGCCCGCGGAGCCTGGCTCGTTGGCTTCGCACAGCCCTTCAGCCATCCCGTTCCTGCCGGTACCCTGACTTGACCTGACGTTGCGGAAACTCTCGCGACATCTCGAAACCACAACACGCACGCTTTACGCAATTGGCCGGCGCCGCTGGCGTCAACGTCATCAGCTTGCGACCATTAGCTTGGCGTCTAATGGAATCATGGAGTTATTATACAGAATGGAATGTGCTGCGGTCGTGATGTACGGTCGTAGGTTGACCAGTAGACTGAACTGCAAACCCTCTCCCCGGGTTTGCCCTCCCCGCATCTCTTGATTCTTCCCAGTTTTGCATCTCATGTCCTTCAATTAAAAGAAATAGGGCAGTAGAGTAGGGCTGCTTTTTGAATCTCTGCTCATCTCACCGGGTGGTGTTGAGAATGTCACTTTCAGTCACAGCCTTGAGCAGAGGAAAGAACGGAATAACTTCCTAGTCACCTCCTAGATCTAGGAGGTAGAGATATGTACGAAAGTAAGTTCCGAGAATTATTTCAGAAGCTCTCCTTCCCTATAAACCCTACTGCAGAATGATCAGCAAGAGGCTTGGTCTGGAGCTTGTGTAGAGAGACCTTATTTGACTCCATGGTGAAGCGACTGCTTACGTTTTCTGCAGTGAGGTACATTAGACAAGAAATGCACACTGTTTACTACATTATCAACAATAGAAAGTGGAATTACAGGTAGACGTTATTTCTTCCACTGCAGTGCTTTACTTAGATAGTCAGAAATACCCCCTTTTTAAACTAAGTAGGGTTCAAAATACTTGAAGGGATGTAGAGTTTTCTTCCGCTGTGATTCTGTAATCAACAAAGGTAGTCTGTAAAGGAACTAATTTTTTATTCAACAAACAGCTTACGTAAAAGCAAACAAACTTCCAGAAGTAGCTAGAAAGACTAGATAAGCACTACAGCACAAAGGAGGTATTCTGTAGTGCTCATGTGCACTGTCTTCTTCCTTTTTCAGACAGCTTTCTCTGTGCTGTAGTAGATTGCAGCAGGCCTCTATTCTGTTTGCTGCTTCCAGTTCTTGAAAGCAAAGTATAGATACTTGGGAAAACGCTCACCCTACAATGTATTAAAATGTCTCCCAGATGTTGGGGGTGTATGGTCATGATTCTTTATGGTTAGGTAAGCTTAACCATAAAATAACAATACATTTTTATTTTATTGTTAAACTCTTATAGTAAACATATTAGCTATGATAATTAGATTTAGGCCACAATCCTAACATGGTTTAGGATGACAGATGCACCTTAAAGCATGTTTGGACCACTCTTGGAATCAAAGCACTATCAAAGTGCAATCCTAACCTGGAATTAGGCTGGCACAGTTAGGCCAGCACAACAGCCACCTTAAAGTGTGTTTGAACCACTCTCGGAGTCAGGGAGGATGGTGCACGTTTATGTGCTGGCCTCTCTGACTCCGGGAGTGGTCCAAACGTAATTTACAGGGTCCCTAGTGCTGGCCTAACTCCAGATGAGGATTGTGTTTTCAGAGAGTGTTGCAAACATGCTTTATGGCATGTTTGCAACATTCCTAGGCCAGCATATGGAACTCTTAACCTAACCCCAGGTTAAGATTGCGCCCTTAAACAAGCAGTTGAGTATACTTTTCAGTACCAGTTGATGGGGACAGATAACAGATTGCAATCCCAAATTATTTGGAGTAAGACTCACTTAACTCGATAGGATTAGCTTTTGAGTAAATATGCAGAAGTGTGCTGTAACAGTGGCATCCTATACATATTTACTCAGAAAGAAGTCTGATTTAGAGGGATTTACATCCAGGTAAATGGGCACAGGATTGCAGTCTAAGAGAGACATTGCCACCTGAGAGTAAACATAATTGAAAACAGCAAGACTTATCTGAGTAAATGTATGTGTAGGATTGTGTTGCACATGCTATCACAAAATAGACATGATGGGAGGAGTTAATGTTTAAAGAAAGGGATTGGGAATGAGGAGATCTGAACTGCTGTCGTAACATTTGAGTACCGTATATACAGTAATAATGCACACACTAAGAGAGTTTCATGTATGCACTGATTTACTAATATCACACTGTACAGATATGAAAACATTGTTGTTGAAAATGGCACTCAGTTTTGGCAATTTTTTGAACAGGTAATAAAAATATATTACAGATTTGCTCCATAAGTGAAAGCAACACTTCAGAGAAGGGAGATTTGAGTGTTAAAACATTATATAGTGGGAGAATGAACATTCACCTGCATGCCCAGTTCTGACTGGGAATGCCACCCAGTGAAGCTATTTCCAGTTAGATCAGGGTGACCAGATACAATGGAGAACAGAATGCCCATACCTTTAACAATTGCATAGAAGAGGGAATTTTGGCAGTGCAGCTTTTTAAACCCTACCATGTTGAGCTGCACCTGCCAAAATTCCCTCTTCTATACAATGGTTAAAAAGTATAGACACTGTGTCCTCTGTTGTATCTGGTAACCCTGAGTGGGATAGAAGTAAGCACACCTCTGAAGCATGGGATTACATGCTTGTGCAGTTGGCCCTAAGTGCCTCACAGTGAATCCTATGCATGTTTACTGGGAAGTAAGCTTCACTGTGGGACTATTTGCACAATCCTATGCATGTTTGCTCAGAAGCCAGTTCCACTGAATCTAATGGAGCCTACTTCCAGGTAAGCATGTATAGGTCTGTATAATTACCTTAAACTATAGCCTGATTTTTTTTTAGAAGCAACCCCCATTGAGTACTATTACTTACTATTAAGTAAACTTGTATTGGTTGACTGTTCAAGCAGATGTGTATGTATTGCTATCTGTCCCAAAGAAAAAAGCATGCCTATTCCCAAGAAGCAGTGATAATGGCTTCCAGAGGAGGGTAACCACTACAGTCACTCCATTTATACTGTTGGAAATCCGTGCTACTGAAGTCGTGTGGGATTCTGGGCCATGATGTCACTTTTACAGCGCAATCCTAGGCATGTCTATTCAGAAGTAGGTCTCACTGAGTTCACTAGGACTTAAGTGGGCTGCTATTAGGTGTATTAGGTAAATACACCTAATATTTACCTTTCCCTAAGAGTAAGTTATAGGGATTGCAGCCTTAGGCTTGCCAGTGTTACAGACATAAGAAATCAGTGTAAGCGCTGCTCATTTTCCTTATCCGCATGGGGAGAGGCGGGGCCTGAAGGAGGCTGCCGGAGAGCCCGGGAGTCATGGCGAGGCGGAGCTTTCGCCGCTCGAAGCGGCTCTGTGGAATATGCAGGAGAGCGGCCTGGAATAAGGAAGGGGGTGTGGCCGTGCACTTGAGAGACCGGCTTAGGGGCGCGGCTTTGCGCGAGCCGAGAAGCGTGAGGCGGCGTGGCTTTGCTCGAGCCGGAGTGCCGTGGCCGGCGCTGTGATGTTCAGGCTCCTCTCCCGAAGGCGGTGAGTGGCGAAGGTTTCAGAGGGGACCGAGACGGGGCTGCGCCTTTTCGGCCGTTCTGCTCCTATGGCGGGGACGGGCGACGTGCCCGGATGCAGGATGGAGAGCAGCCCAGGGCGCCGCTGTCCAGCGGAGGGGCATTTCTGCGCCTGGGCGGGCAGCCGGGGCAGCGCCGGGCGGCTGTTCGGTTCCTCCGCCTTGGTGTACGATGCTGTGGCTCTTCGAGGATGGAGGAGCGGGGAGGGGGCGCTTCGGGAGCCGGCGTTTCTGCGGCTGGAGCGAGGGAGGCGAGCGCCCTGTTCGCTCTCCAGGCCGCTTGTCTGCGCCTCTTTGCCGCAGCCCATCATTCCCCCTCCCCTGGTGACGCCGCGGCTGCGGGGGGTACCGGAGGCTCCGGCAGGTGCCTGGCGTGCCTTCTTGGCGCAAACGCGTCGCTTCTGCCGGCCTGAAGGATGCTCATTTCTGCCCCTGAAAGCGGGGCGGGGGGCTGGCCTTGCCAAGGCAGCCCACGGGAGATGGGGAAAGGAGGGGCGCCCTGCACAGCCGCGATAGCTGATGCGAGTGTGTGTGTGCGGTGTTTTCGAACCTGCCCGCCTGCCTGTAGCTCTCCCGCTAAGGCCGCTTCGCCCAAAGTAGCGGGGTTAAGGCGATGGGCGTCGGCGCAGGAAGGATACTTGTGGCAGAACCTGGCCCGGCCCGGCGCATTGATGGTGACCACAGCTGGGGTGGAACATGCGGGGTTCGGCTGTGACTGTGTTCGTGAGAATGGCTTGTGCGTCTTTTTGTGGAAAAAGGGGAACGTGCCTATTGACTTTTTTTTTTTTAATTTAACACTTGTTCAGATTAGGAATATGAAATATCTTATTTTGGCCTCCCTGAAGGTGTTCAGTTCCACCTGCTTTTGTTCTGCCCAGACAGGATCTTTTGTTATTTGAAAGATGGGGTAGCTTTGTATTAAAAATGCTTATTGATTAGAAATTGTGGCCCAAGATTCCTTAGACTTTTCAGTTGGTATTTAATGTTTTATGGATAGGAACTGCTTCTCTTTTCAGTGAGTAGATTATGCTATTGTGCAATGTTTAGGTAGTTATAATAGGCTTCTGTGGAACCCAGCTAATGTCACAGGGCTATATTTCTCCCCAAAATGATTAATACCTCATCTGTTTCTTATGTGTGAACACTATCACGGAATAATTAACTATAGAAAAATACACCTTTCTTTTTGGTCATGCTGAGAAGGGTGGGGTCTATTTCTGAAGGCAGTATTCAAGCTTGGAGTAAAAACACAATACTGGGCCAGAAGATCTTGAAATCAAGCCTGAAATAAGAAGGAACAGATGGATGTGACAAATGGTTGAAAGAAATGCAAGGGGACAGCATGACATACAGAACAGGAGAAACAGCTGTCATAGCACACCAGCTGCTGAGCTGGTCTTGAGTGTTCTGTAAGTATCATAGTTGCTTTTATATTTGTGTGTATTGAACATGTAGAAAAAGACAAAGTAGGCAAATCAATCTATAAGATATAAAAGTCTCAAGCAAATGCTTTGCATTAAGATATATACCACTTTTCAACAGGAGTAGTTCACAAAGCAGTTTATATATTAAAATAAGTCAATAATGATTTCCTGTCCCCAAAGGGCTCACAATCTTTAAAATGCTGAAGAGACATCTACAACAGCCCCTGGAAAAGATTCCATGCTGGGTAGGGGTGAGGAGGGACAGTTGCTCTTCCCCTGCTGTATATAAGAGGATACCACTTTGGAAGGTGTCTCTTTACCCAGTTAGCAAGAGTATCAGCCCTTTAAAGCTTGAGTATCAACTGATGGAGTGGTGTCCTATCCACAAGGAAAAAGTGACAAGAAATGTATTGAACCACTTGCAGAGCAATTCTGAATCCGGAAGCTCTGAGGAATTTAGCGTGTCAGGTTATGTGGTTTCAATACAGCAGTTGTAAGTTGTATGAGCATTATTGATGATTCCTGTGTTGCCCATAGTCTGCTAGTGCGAATGGATTACTAGGATTAATGCAGTACAGGTGGTGTAGTCAAAATGCACGTATGTCTGTTGCAGCACAGTCATGCATTTCTTGGTACTTCTTCCTATTTCTACTGTAATGCTTCAGTGCCTTGGGGAAATAATTTTTTTTTGGTACAAGCTCTTGTTCTTTTAGCTTTTGAGAGAAATGAACAGAACCATTTGCAAAACAATCCCCCTGCAGTGTATATATAGCAAAACAAATATGGCTGTACTGGCAGTGTTTGCTTCTAAGCATGGACTTGGGAAGATCAGTGAGGAGAGTGGAATGGCACTCTGGTCATCCAAAGCCAGATGCTCAAGGCATGCTGGGAGTTTGTACATACCTGCCAGGAAGCGCACATAGCAGGGAGAAGGCCATCCTTGCCACAGCCATCAATGAAAGAACAAGTGGTTCTGTGATCATTGGCCAGAAGGCCAAGAACTTCTGGATCTTTCCACTACCTCAATCCCAGTCAGAACACCAGGTAGGAGAGACATTTGTGCCCAACTGGATATAAATAGTGATTATCTCATCATTTTATTTACCATTGTCACAGATGTTTTATCCTCTAACAGCATTTTTCAAAGTGTGCTCCTAGGACTCCTGTGGCTCTCTAAGACCCCTTCAGGTCTTCCTGAACACTCCATAAATGGTTGCCATCTGCCCCCTGCACAGTTTGCTCATCCATCCTGCCTGACTCCCTTATCTGTGGCTCTCCTTCCTCATTCCCCTCCTGTTCTGTCTCTTTGCCAGTACTTGGCATTGGACTTGGCACTGCACCACTCTGCATATGTGCCAGTGTTCCGGGCCTCCCTGAGACTCTGCGCATACACTGACGGGGCTACCCAAGACTCTTTTTAGAAGTCTAAAGGGCTCTGGAGACTAAAAAGCTAGAGAACCACTGCTCTAATGTTCCCTGTGGTTACCTTTTAGAATGTTCAATGTATGTGTGTTCTGTTTATGCCCCACTTTTCTCCTGGATGGGCACCCAAAATAGTACGTAGTTGTGTGCCTCAAGGCAGGGCTTATGTGTTGTTGATTTCTGTACAGTAGCTAATGTAGACACTCTAAAATGGAAAAAGGAGGAAATGGGCGGCCTTGGTAATGTTTAAATTATGCTCTACCCCATTTCTCTTGCTAGGCTTGGCTCTGAGTAGCTCACTACTGCAGCCTATGTTGCTCAGTATTGCCTTCTGTTTCTCCACTTTCAGTCAGAGTTCTTCACTGATTTTACTTCAAATCTTGAATGTAATCAAAAGGGATGTCTATGTCCAGTGACATTGAGTTCCACAGCTCAATTGACAATATAAACAAACAGCTATGGAATATCTTCCCTTTGTACGCATGCTATTGTGTGATTTTTTTTTTCCAGGTTTGAAAGATGTTTCTCTTAAATGCTTTAGAAGAATTGGTGCTGGCTATTTGTAGTTCCTCCACATCCTGATAATCACGTTTGGCTGAAGTGTGAGCAATTGGTGTCTACTTGGACAGGCTTCTAGGGATAAAAGTGTGTCTAGAATCTGGAGCGTGTTGAGGACTATGGCTGGGTACTGTAGGGATGCATTATATTGATAACATGTTTTTTTAGTTGTCCGTCTATGGCTGCTCTATAGGTGTCCAGTTAAAAATTCTGCTATTGTTGGTATTTTGGTGAAGCACTGTCATTTTGAGCTGGATCATGTAGACAATTCATCAGATACATCTCTAATGATTGGGAAAGGTCTACCTATTGAATGCGATATATCCCTCCTCAACCCAATATTGGGCTGTGAAAGGCTAAGGCAGTGTGGGTGCTTGGAGTCTAAAATATGAAATAAAGCATAATGCAAAAGCAGCACCATGTTTATTGCTTACATGGTAACTGTTTTAACTTTAAATTTTCCATGCTTTTTTTAGCATCAAGGAAAATCATAAGCACTTTAATACTTACCTTAATGGGAATTTTAAAAATATTTGCATTTTCTGGATTTCTTGGTCTATTTGCATTTCCTAGCATTTGGTGGGATAAAGGAAGCCGGACTAGATGGATGCTGGCCTGACCCAGCAGGGCTGTTCTTATATTCTTGGAAGCTGTTGTGGTTGTATTTGAAAAGTAACTTTTGAAAAAGCAATATAGTCCTATCCAACTTTCCAGTGCCAATGCAACCACATTGAAGCTTCAGAATAACATTCTCTTACTTTGTTCAAGGTTCCATGACTGCCCTTTTACTGCAGGATACAGTGCATGCCCATTGGCATGGCTATACCAGAATATAGAGTTTGGCCCTAAGTCTCCATCACTCCCCTAAAATGTTTTTTGGGTGCGTCAGATACCTAAAAATCTGCAACTGTTGGAACAGCATTATAGGGTAGGCCATCAGTCCAAAAGATGGTGATGTGCCAGCCCCTACCCTGAATCATGCTCATCAATCGGTTATGTTACAATGAATGTATCCCTTAGCATTCATAAAGAGCTATTTTGGAGTGTTCAGATATATCTCAGCAGCGGTCAGGCTGAGTGAAGCTTAACCCTTTTCCAAATGCTTTTATAGACAATGATGTGGCATTGAATTACTAACTGCAGCCTTGTGCATGCATGCTCTGAGTTCAAAGAGGCTTACATGCAGGTGTGTTGCAACCCTATGCATACTTACTTGGGAGTAAGTGCCATTAAACTCTGGGAGTAACTTCTGAATAAATATATATTGCTTCACACAACAGAATGTGCTGTCTTCTTGCCTCTGTAATCTTCCCACCCTCTGCAAGTTCCATTGCAGGGGGATGGTAGTCCTATTGTTCTGTAAGAAGCAATCAGAAATAACCTTCTGCTTGGATCAGTTTAACTCATCTCACAGTGGCCCTGAATCTGGACCAAAGTATGAAAGAGAAACCTGGCATCTAGGTACTTCAAAGCAAGTTTTATGAAGATGGAACAAGTAGTGTTGGGAAAATAATATTAAACTCAATGTGCTGTCTGGAGAGGGAGAGAGAGATCTCCCCAAATATCAACCCCGACACAGATATGCATGACATAAGGGCCCAATCCTATCCAATTGTCCAGTGTAGCCATTCCAATGGGATGTGTGCTATATCCTGCAGTGTGGGAGTGGTCACAGACGCCTCCTCCAGGTGTGGGAACATCTGTTTCCTTATCTTGGGGCTGCACTGTGGTAGCACCGGTGCTGGAAAATTGGATAGGTTTGGCTCCTAAATGTGGGAACAATATTAGAAAATGAGACTGAATTATTATTAAAAATTTATATACAGCTTTGCAACAAACCAAGTTCACAAAGTGGTTTATAGAAGAAAAATTAACTTAATGGTCCCCTGTCCCAAAATGGCTCTCAAAGGCTAGTTACTAAAAAATACTTGTGGCGCCAGTCCAAGCCCACTATGTACCTGAAGCAGAGCGCCCCTCTTTCTGCACCTACAGTACTTTTTTGTGTACATGTTTGTGCGTATGCACTACTGGCTCCTCCCACTCCCTTTTCCTTTCTTCACCTTCTTCTATTGCCGCACACTTTCATCTTCCTCCTCTTTTCTGCCTGCTACTCAATTGGCAGATTGAGTAGGGTAGTGGTCTAGAACATGTTTCTGTAGGCTCTCCTATTATCCCCCACTCCCAATACAATTCCTGGTGCAGCAGCAGGAAGAGTAGAGAGCAGAGATGGCAGCAGCTTCAGGGTCTGGCTGTGCACTTTCCCTCTCAGCCACTGGTTTGGTTAACCAATTCAAAACCAACTATATCTTGCTTCAGTTGTCCTTTCATAGCAATCCTAAGGTCAGACGTGTTTAGGGAGATGAGTTGGATTGCAAGGAAATGACTTGCGTTCTCTGTGTTTCTAGTTCATTTTTCTTTTCACAGACACTCAGGCTACAATCCTAAATGCACTTTCCTGGGAGTAAGTCCCATTGAGCACAGTGGGGTTTGCTTCTGAGTACACATGCATAGGATTGTGCTCTTAAATATATGCAATTTAACTTGCTGCATTGTATAGTAGTACTCTACAGTGCTTTTCTCTATGAACCGTCTTTGTTTCTTCCTAATTAATGTATTCTTGGGTTTCTGGGAATTCAACATTGTTCCCACTGATATACTTCGTTGATGTTTAACACTTAAGTGGTCCCTTACGGGTGCAACAGATTTGGACCAATGCATGCATGCACAAATAATGTCACCAAAGCTTCCTATTATAGGTTAGAAACTTAACACAAAAAAGGTTTATTTAAACCCTTTGGAAGTCTTAATTTTTTTAGTTCTTTGATGGATTAGTGTTTACCTCTGTACACATTGGGATTTGTATTATTAGACTTTAAAGCAGGGAGGGGAAGAAGGTTTCCTTGCCCACAATTTCAGTAATTTTAATGTAGGTTTGCCTTTTCTAGCATTGAGGGATTCATTTATTTCTACAAACAATGGGTATTTATGAAGGGAAGAGGAAGGGTAAACAGTTGGGTGGTGTCAAGGGTTGCTTGGCTAGGAAACTAGCTGAGGGTCCACCCAGGCAGGCTGAACCCTGTCCCCTCACACTGTTCAGCCACTGTAGATTTCCATCTCGATTTGCTCAGAGGGAGTGAAGGAAGCTGCTGCCTCTGCCCATTTGTTTGTGCAAGACAAGTACAGAGATTTGCTGCAGCCCTTCAGCAATGTGGTGATTGCAGTGGGCAGACGGTGTTTCTTTCTGTAACCAAACTTGTGCATCTTCTAGCATGTATGCTTAACAAGTTTCTCTGGCAGATGTGGAAGATTTTTGTTCCTGTAGACATTTCCGTTATTGTGATTGGGGAAAGTGATCGTCTCCTGCTGGCTTAAAATGCTTTTCTGCCATTGGCTTTTAGATGCGTTAATTTTTAAATTCTGGTATATGATTGGATATATATTTTTAATAACTTTGCTCAAAAAATGTGGAAATAATTGCTCAAAAAATGTGGAAAAACCGTAAAGCTTAGCTGTTTTGATTATTAGCTGATAAGGTTAGAAAAGGTAAATTGGTGAAAGTATTTGTGCACATCCATTTTGAATTAGCAGAAGAATAGTATGTGTGCTTTCCAGTTTTCTATTACATATCAACAAGCCTATGTGGTCTTTAATGGGTTTTGAAAGTATTAACAGAAAATAGTAACTGCTCCTACACAACCCAGCATGGAATATCTGTCAGTAGAAACAGGCTTATACATGTGCAGCCGATATGAATCTAGATGTGCATCTCTATTGTATTTAATTGCAGTGACTGGATGGATCTTGATGCTATCTTGGTTCTATGCGGTAGTGTATTTCCTCACATTGGGTTTTCATCCTGGCCTCATTTTGGTGGCCTGAGCAAGGAATTGCCATTATATTTTAGCTTGTTTTGAAATGATATTGTGTGCTGATGCTGACTATTTGTGATTATTTGATTTCCCCAGTGACTGTGCTGTGAAGGTTTTCTTTAGTACTCTTTTCAGTGAGCTGTTCCCACCTCTCACTTTTAATACATTCTGTAGGGAGTGTTAATGAAGCATTGAGTCACATACATGCTGTTCTCTGAGACTGCATTCATGCTCTATTTTTCCCGTTTGAAGCTTTCCATTAGTGCTATTTAAGTTTGGAGAGTACAAATGCTGTGCCCCATAATGGAAACACCCATGTGTTACCTTTGAGAGAATGTAGTGTCCCTTTCTGATTTAGTGCCTGCTGATACTTGAAGGGTTCCCTCTTTTCTAGCTGCTTGGCATGTGGCAAGGAATCCTTGAGTGCTTGATACAGGTTCTGGTCAGTGGTACTGAGGTAAATGTCCATGCTTGATGTTGTCCGTGAAGGGACATCTGAATAATAGCCTGTGTTGTTGTAGCATCCAATTGGTCCCTGCAAGTGATTTGTTTGCTTTTATGAATTGAACATATAAAGCACTTCTGATGTGTGCCCTACCTTTTGTTTTCCTGCCCCTTCAATGTTTCTCCGCTTCAATCTGTCACTTGCTTTTTCTCCACTTTCCATACTTTGACCCCTTTTTTCTGTCTGTCTTCCAGTTTCCTCCTCCTTTTGTATCTTTTTGCATTTTTTAATGCTCAGTATTGTCAACTCTTTATTCCCTGCATCATATGAACATGTGCAGCTGCCTTTTATGGAGTCAGATCATTGATTCATCTACTTCCATACGGTTTATGCTGACTGACTGAAGTTCAGTGTGTTAGGTGGGTGCCAGCCCTAATGGGAGATGTCCGTATTTACTTTATAACTTCAGAAGAGTTTGGATTGAACTTGAGATCTCCAACCTGCAAAGCATGTGCTATGCTGTGCTGCTGAGCTATGGTCCCATCTCTGAAGTGGTGTGCAATCAAACCAGTTTTGCAGTTTTTATGCTATTCAAGCTGAACTGAAGGAAAACTGAAGCAAATGCCCAGAAGTGTGACTAACAGTGTTGCAGAAGATGATGCACACTTTGGTGTGACTGTTAGATAGTGCTAGTTACAAACAAGACTCCTTCACCATACTATATGTGAAGGTTTATTTAAATCTTTCTATAGTATCTGTAAAGATGACTGCATGTTGGCATATTTGTCACCCTTTAAAAAGGTAAAGTTTTGCTGTGAAACACTATTTCTAGTGTCTAGTCTAGTTCAATGGTTCTCAAACCGCTGAACATTGGGGCCCACCTAAAAAAGGGTTTTACCAAACCAGTCACTCAAGTCTCTGTGGCTATAATGGTGATTGGGCAGCAGTGCTCCCCTCTAGCAGATACCCTATGTGCATCAAGTAACTCTTGATGCACATAGGGTAGATTAGGCTATCAGTTTCACGAACCACCAAAAATTGGGTTGTAACTCATTGATTGGCCACAGACCCACAATTTGGGAACCACTGGTAGTTGATTTCACTGCAGCATTGAGTTCTAGGGGACTAATTGAAACAGCTCAAATAAAGCATTTGCTTTTGCTAGTTGCTGTGCAGAAATTGAACTTCCCTTCATTATTTTGTACAATTATTTGGATTTTTAGAAAAGCAATATAAACCGAGTAATGCTGGGTCCGTGTTACTGCTATGGTTAGCTGTAAGGGGGCATATTACTCCAGTGATGTGTCACTAGGTCCATATACTTTGGCTGGCTTTCAAAGCTAGCCAGAATTTGTCACCACTATCTGCTCATCTCCAAGGGGCATCTGTAGTGTTATGCTGAGCTTGAAGTTCCCAAGACCCATTTTAACTGCAGAGGCTAGCCGCCTGCCTTCCTCTGAGCTGGGGTGTGTGTGCACATCCCTATTGTGTTGTCTTAGCAAGGCTTGTAAAATAATGAAACTCCTCTCTGTGTTGTGCCTTGGAAAACAAAGTCAGGGAAACTTCTTCCTCCTTCAGGCTTTAGAGAAAGATGGAACTATCAACAGAATAAAACAGTATTCATTGTAATGGATCCATTACAAAGTTAGACTACTTTTCTGCATGAAAGAGTGAAGGGAGAAGCATCTGACTTGTGAGGTAAAATGTTGTAAATGGCATGATGTCATGTATTGCATTTATTGTTTTGGAGTTTTAGCTGGACCCCGAGACTAATAAATTGTCTGATACAAGGATTCAGAAGATGCAATCCTGTGTTGTTGTCCATCCTTCAAACCCATATGGATTTTTTTATGCGCTTTGTGTTCTCAACGCTTTCCTCTGCTAAAAGCAGTCACAAGACATCCCTCTCCTTGGATTGGGATTGTGGCAGTACTGGTTTACTCCTCCATGCTAAATTCCTGATCCAAATTAGGAGGTAGTCATGTCAAAAGCCTCTGAGAGGTCCAGTAGGGCCAATAGGGATCCACTACCCCATCTAGTCCTTGGCACAGGTCATCCACCAAGGTGACTAGGGCCTTGCCTCATGCCAGACTAAAAGGGATTCAGATAATCTGTTCCATCCAAGACCCTCTGGAGCAGAGATGCTACCACCTACTTGAGCACCTTGCCCTGAAAAGGAATGGAAATTGATACTGGCTGGAAATTGACTAAAATAGATGGCTTCTAGTCAAGGAGGGCTTCTTCAGAAGGGAAAACTCTCCATTGCCCTTTTCAATACGAATAGCCCCTTTCCTAAGAAATGCATTGACCACCCTTCTTGGCTTAACCCCCCAGGCAGATTTTATAAGCCGGTCTGGGCAAGAGTCAAATGGGAAAGCAGACAGCCTCACTGGAGGCGTGTTCTCAGAGGTACAAGCTGAAAAGAATCCAAAATGACAGGATCATATAGTGACATCACTTGAGTGACATCACTAGATACTGTCAATATGAAGTCCATGTTGTGGTAGATGTGAGCAATGTTATCTGCAGTGTCTAGCAAATTCATTACAGCAAGCAGCTGTATACTCCTTTCCACCCTGGGAGGCTAGATGGAGCAATCATCTTACCATGTGGAGAAGCCCAGCTGGATGTCTCTCTGTGTCTGAGATGATGGTACAGGAAAAGGCTTCTTTGCTGCCAACAGTACCATCTAATAGGCCCTGGAACGGGCTGTAATGTGTTTTTGGATGGCCTTGTAGTGAAATTGCCTCCTGTTTAATAAAGATACCACCATTTCATCGGGCTGTCTAAGCTTTTGGGGTTATCGGTTTCTCAGAGTTCAAAATTACAGCAGTATTTTGTATACTAATTAGAAATGTATCTAAATTAATAAGGTATGGAGAGGATACTTTTGACATATTATCCTTAGCATAAATAAACTTCTTTAAATTGAATGAGGGTGCTCTATAAGAACTGGTAACTACATTCCATATTGGTTAGGAATATTGCATATTCCATATTGCTGTGAAAGGAAGTGTTTTTCTTATTAGCATCTGGGATTAATCATCAGATGTAGGAGATAATGTATGGCTCCCAGATTGTCAAGTACAATTTCTAACTTCAGTTAGAAATTAAACTAGGGTCCTTTAGTACAGAGGCTGATTGAAGGATTCTAGTGAATGTGGCATTCTTTGCAGAGAGACTAAATGTGCAGTCCTAACCTGGAGTTAGGCCGGCATAAACTAAGCCAGCAAAGTTTGGCCAGCACAAGGGCCACCATAAAGCTTTTTTTGACTACTCTTGGAGTCAGGGAGGATGGCTCACATCTGTGCGCTGGCCTCTCTGAATCCGAGAGTGGGATGTGGTGGTGCAGCGAGTTAATCCGCTGTTGCTGGGCTTTCCAACCGCAAGGTTGGGAGTTCAAGACTGCGTGACGGAGTGAACTCCCGTTGCTTGTCCCAGCTCCTGCCAACCTAGCAGTTTGAAAGCACCTAATTGCAAGTAGATAAATAGGGACCACTTCGGTGGGAAGGTAACAGCGTTCCGTGTGCTATGGCGTATAGTCATGCTGGCCACATGGCCATGGAAACTTGTCCTTGGGCAAAACGTCGGCTCTACAGGCTTTGAAACGGAGATGAGTACTGCCCCCTACAGTCAGTCACGACTAGACCATTTGGTCGTGGGGAAACCTTTACCTTTTAACACATAGGATTGCACCCTAAATGGTTTTAAACGTCAAGCATGGCATTAGCAATTTTCTTGTTGTTGGAGTAAGGAAACTGGATGCTCTCACTCTGATTCCATTCTCCTAGATTTACTAAAAGATCCCTTTTCCTTTAAATGGTTCAAAATTCTTGAAACTAAGCTATCTTCTTTGGGTCTCTCCCCCGAAATTTTGGCCGACATGAATCTTCACACTGCGCACCAGCTTATTAAATCAAAACTTTGGGAACAAGAATTTAATACCCTCCTTCCTAACTTAAACCCGACCTGTTCCCCTCTTTTCTTTGGTCTCTCTCCTTCGTTGGGTCGACCCTCGAATTATTTTGTTAAGCTAACCAAGTTTAGTGCAAGAAGGGCCTTCATGTTAGCAAGGTTGAACATATTCCCATCTGCTGTTCACTTTGGTAGGTTCCTCAATATTCCCCGCCATAATAGATTGTGCCACTTCTGTGCATCTGAGCCAGATACCTTAGAGCATATTTTATTTCGTTGTCCTGCCCATACAAGTTTAAGAACCCAATTACTTGAACCCTATCTTTCTTCTCTCTTTGCTGCCTTTCCTAACCCTTTAGTTATTCTTCTTAGTGATTATTCGACGGACATTACGTATTTGGTGGCGGAATTTTTATTAGCAGTATCCAAATCTAAACCCAAAACTTAAACCCTCTCTCTTACCTCATAGCTGAAATGGTTTTTTTCCCACTTGTACCTACCTTTTGTTTGTATGTGTTATGCCAATAAAGGTTTCTAAAATCTAAATCTAACACCAAATGTTCTGATTTACCTGGCTGGAGCAGCCAGATATAGTTTGTCATATCATATGTTTGTTCACAATTGGTTTGGCTGACAACCCTTTGAACAACCTGCCTACCTCTGGACTTAATAATCCCCTTAAATCTGTTTAGTAAAACGTGGACCAAATAACTGAAGAGTTGGGGTTGGCTGCATTTTCACTTGACATGCATTGGGTAGAGGACTTTTTCAATCTTGAAGTACTCCATTTCGTGTAAAAATTGGAGAACGCCAATAATATTTATCTGTTTTCAGTGTGAAATATATTATCAGGTAAGGATTGTCTAGAATGCTAGAGTATTCAGATATTGTCCAGCTCCCCAAAATAGTTCTGATAATGCAAACATGCATGATTAGGGAGGCAAGGCTGATGGTAGCTTCTGCAAACAGTTTCTTTCCTTGACAGCAACAATTTCTCTTTCAGGATTATGAAAAAACAATTAGAATATTACAGCTCCCTGAAATTTAAGTTGCTACTCATAACATAATAATGTGCTATTTGACAGTCTGATCATGTAGCATCTTGGCAATTGGTGGTGCTCCAGGAGGGACCAGGTGAGACTGGACAGACGTCACTGTTGTCTGCTCCAGCTTATTCTTGGTGAGAGAGGAAAGGAGCACTGTGTGACACAGGGCAGCCCCCCCCCCCGCCATCTCCCTGCCTATCTCCCAAGCCATGGGAATTAGGTTGAAACATCAGAGCAGGTGTTGAATTACTTCTGGGTTTGATTGAAGCATGTTGAAAGAGTGGACCGTTGAAAACCAGGGGTTACCTGCACCTGGAATTCTTCTAGTCCTGTAAATGTCTGTTTTTTGATGCACGCCAAAGGGAAAATGGCATTAATTAATGTCTTGGCTGTGGAAAGATCCTGGGGACACTGGCCTTGATTACCACTCCATTTCCCGAAGATCTTCCTGTGCTGAGAGAGACGTTCTGTGTTTCAAGAAGGTTTTGAATAAAAATTAGAAAAAGCCTTGGGGTTCACAAGTACATGTTGTAGTCAAAAAACTGAACTTTGGATTGTTGAACTGATTAGTTTGTGGCAGATTCTTTGGCTATGGTTTTGTTTGTGACAGCAGGTTTCCAAATAAGTGTATCTTTGTATGCTGATGATAAATACTTACAGGGATTTAAAGGTTAGAACTGTGAAGCTCTTGCGTCTCCCCCGCTCCATGTAATTGCTTTGATGCTCTAATGTCACTTTTTTTTTGCAAATTAACTATGATAAATGTATTTGTTTAATCTTTTCTGAGATACCACAGACCAAACAGGCTGGGCTTTATGGCTGAGAGCAAGTTTCTCTCGCTAACTCTCGTTTCACCCTGCTAACTTGGGACATAGATTTATGTGCTTAGATATTCTTCGACAGATGCTTTTCCACTTGATCCTCCTGTATAGTAAAATTAAAGTAAATGCTTTTATTAAAATATGGTAGGTGACTAACAACATGGGGTTCAGATTGGCTCCTGTTTTCTGTTTTGTATTCCAGGAGTTTTTCTCAAGTTCAGAAACGTTTTCTATACCTCATATTTGCAAAACTTGGAGGTAATGCAGTCATAAAATGTTCAGTGCTCCCTCATTAAGACAAGTCCTGGTATAGTGTGGTGTTAGGGAGGGATTGTGGCTGGTCTAAGCAGGCTGATCTCTTCAGTGCTGGTTCAATGCTTTGTGGGCTAGCAGTCCTTCCAAATAATACTGATATTTAGCAAGTTAGGGGAAGGACTGCAGTTACAAGAAGAGTTTTGCCTGCACTGGAAGAAACTCCTTAAAGGCTGCTGCTGTTTTACCTGTTTTGAATACTAGTTGTAGGAGAAGGCTCTTGCCACCATGCTGTGCTGTGGGTTTCCCACAGGCATTTGACTGTACAGTATGGGAAATGGGACGATGTACAAAATGGACCTTGGGTTCAATCCAACAGGTCTCTTCTGTTTTTTGTATGATGAGGTCCAGTGTGGATGTAATGTGATGCCTTGCAAATTAGGAATCAGTCTTGGGCAGCATGCTCCCTTCTCTGTCCCCTTTCCTCCTTTAGTTTGTCTTAATCATAGTAGTTTTCAGACTTTCTATGTTCAGATAACTTTTTACATTGAGCCATTTGCCAAAGAACATGTGCTTGTTTGCTTTTAAGCCCCTGTGTACTGCAAATATTTCAGGGCAAATTCTAATGGACTCATGCTGGTCACATGTTTATGTGGACTAGAACACATTTTGGTAATCGTTCAGCTTCATGTTGCAGGAGATTAGTGATAGATGACAGAAAGCTTAGAAAAGGTTGACCATCAATTAGTGTTCTTTACAGTTTAGGTTTACACATGCATGGGTGTTTACCCTTTCTGTGTTTACAAATGCTAGGTATGGGCAAAGAAACTGCTATCTCAAAACTAATTCCAAGCTCTTTTTGATTTGGGAAGTGGGGAAGGATTCTGTGACTTCAGAGATCTGACAAATCAATAACTACGTGAGTGGTGCTTAGTTTACGTGCAGAAAAGTTGCTTTTTCTGGATCTGGCTGATCTCCAGTATTGGAAAGGAGGCAGGGAGGAGAAATGAACCACTAAGGAGGAAGCGACAAGACGTTAAAGCTGGGAATTGTGACTGACAGTGCTTTCTAAAGCACATGTTACGTGCACATATGGGGAAAAACAATAATGTGCAGGGATCTTGTGTTGTGGCCAATGGTATAGCTATGTAATTTGGCAGAAAAAGGAAAACTGACACAAGTGTGAAGGTGCAACATTTACTTGGACTCAGTCTGAACCCTGTTTTATTTTGTGCTCTAACTGAAATAACTCATGGCCCAATCCTATTGGCTACGTGCATACAGCTGGCTCTGAGTGTTGTAAACATGCCGCAAGGCACATTTACAGCACCCGGAGAGGGGAGAGTGCCTGTTCTACCTTGCACTTCAGTGTCTGTTGGGGCATTGAGGGAGGCATGGAGGGGGTGGAACTGGTTGGGGAAGGGAAGGATTGGGCTTGGCTTCCACTGCCAGATCCTGAACTCCTGCGTTGGGCTGGGCAACCCAACACAGGGCTGCTTGACTCTCTGCTGCCAAAATAGTCATTGGAGTCTTAGAGTTCCATTGCAAGGCCTGCAGCTTTCCTTGGGGGGAGGGGACAAATGTGGAATACGAGCATTTCTAATTAAGGGTAAGAGAATTGTTGATAACACTCTGCAACTTCCATGAGGGAAGTAAGATGTAAGTTCAGCTGTATGAAAAGCGTTATCCAGGAATAGGGACAGGAGGCAGCAGTTGGTGGGTGGAGCAGATGGAAAATGGAGTAAACAGAGGGTTTTGAAGGCTTGGGGTAGATGGTACAAGGGAAAGAGGATAGAGTAGGGAGAAGTCTGGGAAGGAGTGGCCAGGGATGGAATACAAAGATGTACAAAGAAGCCTGAGAGAGGGAAGAAGGGATGGGAATGATAGGAGAGGGGTGCATGGAAAAGGGGAACTTCCATGCAGGACATGAGTAGAAAGGGGCAATATGCTGTTGACAAGAAGTAGGTGGACTTAGGAACTGGAGGAGTCTGCAGGCAGGGTGAAAAAGGAAGGACAAAGGAGTGGAGTGGCTGATTTTACACGTTTATCTGTTGGTTTCCAATTTGAAATAAAATGTCAAATGATCCTATTGGTGCAAACAAACCAGATCACACAGTCACAATTGAAAAAGCAAAGCAATTGGTCCTAGTTTTTTTTTACAACAGAAAAAAACAAGAAGCCTGCAGTCTTGGGAGGGAGGGAGGGATAGTAAGCTTGTACAGTAGGCTGAAACTAATGTCAAATTTAGCACCTGCACAGGTAATTTGAGCTCTCATTACCCTTTTAGGAATTGCCAGATATTGGTTATCTAGTGACAGTTGAAGCCAGAACTGGTATGCTTTAGCTACCTGTCACTGTATTCTTTTTGGCTCTCCACTTCTTCCTGATAGCTACCTCTTCAAGAAGCAGAAAGTGGAGGAGGAGACTGAGGCCAGCTTCAGTCATGTAAGAGGAGGCTGGCAGGGGTACATAAGAGCAGCAAGACGTGGTAAAAAGATGGCTGGCATAGGACCTGTTCCAGTCTGCCAGCTGAGGTGGCCACTTCCTCCTGGTCTCATGAGCAGATCAGCTGGCTCCATACCCCCTGTTCCACAATTGTAGACTTGTTTTGCTTGCTAAACCACAGTTGTGGTTGCCTCTACCAGGCAGCCCCCTTTTTTTCGGGAAAGCATAGGGCTCAGCTACGCCCTGGGGAAGGGATCAGGCCAAAAATTGAGCATGGCCAAAAATTTCTTGCTACTCTTTCCAGGATGCTGGTCCACTCACCATGGTGACCTCACTACCTTTTCTTCAGGGTTCTCCATCAGTCAGTTGATTAATCTACAGCCTTCCTTCAGCCCCCTTGCCCCCTTTTCATTTCTCTGAGAATCACAGTATTCTACACTATCACACTAGCTCAGCCAATCAAAGGCTTTACTTACAAAATGAGCAATTCCAAAAATATTAGTAAATCATAGTTGCTGAAATATCTGTATTTCAGCAGGTATTAAAGGAATTAAGCCCAGGTATTAAAATCATGCAGCTACATTGGTTTTCTCTAATTTCTAAATAAGCTGTAACACCTTGTCATCAATCCTCAAGGAAAATTTGTGTTAACAAATATATTTTGACTGAGAATGCTAATCTATGTTAGTAACACAATGTACTTTCCTAATATAGATAAGGCCCCCACTGCTGCTTGTTCCCAGTAGCTCTTTTCAGAGTTCTCATTTGCAGGCTGTGTGTTTGGAAACGGCACAGTACTGTTGAGATTCTCCACAGTATGTTTGGCACAGAAGCTCATGGTGCTTCATATTTGCTCTTTGCTCACTAAACATGTTTTTCTTAGTGCCAGCTCCCTCAAATGCAATTGGCTTCAGCTGCAGTGTAGTCAGTTTTTCTCTATGTAGAAGCTGATTCCTTTGCACGCTGGACAGTTTTTCCTGCCTTTGGGATCTGAAGAAATGTACATGCCTGCTTCTGCTTTAGTGCATCTGGAGACTTGGCAAATCATGCAGGATCAGGCAATTGTTCACCTCTGCAGGTACTGTAATTGGGCAGCTTCTAGGCTTGATGACACTAGTTTCTGAAGTCAAGCAAATTAGAGCTTAGGCAGCATTTTTATTATATGGAAAGTATTAGAATCCCATGTGCTCTGTGTTGAGCTCATTAGGGAAGAGTGTGAACAATATTTAATTAAAACAAAGGATTTGAACTTCTCTCGGGAGAGAGGGCAGTTACTTTTTGCTCCAAATGTAGGTATGCCTTCTTGTGTGAACAATTGGATACAGTTTTAAGTGTTGCATTGCTGGTCTTGCTGCCAGGTGATGGGGGTCTGGAGATTCTGCGAGTACTACTAGACACCACCTCAAGTACAACTAGAGATAGGAGTACCTCTGGTTGAGAAACACTGTACTAGAGCATTCTTAGACACAGAAATGCACTTGTGTGTTCTACAAGTAATATGGGTGGTGACTTTGAAGATAGTATACTTGTCCTGTCTTTGTTTTGATTTGCATTTTTCACAGCATGACTATATTATGTGGAGGATTCTACAGTTTAAGTGGCTTACATAGCCTTAAATTGAGAGTAGATCTTCATTTCATTTATAGCTCTCCTAGCACAGCAGCTGCACAAATGTGTTACTGAAGATGGCTTTTATAAGCTGAATATGTATTATCCATTAATTGTTTCTCTTATAGCTGAAGTTGAGCAGGTATATTGGGAATTAGTGGTAACAATCCTGCTGATTTCTAGAAATCTAATAGATTCTGCTGAAATAGTTTAAATGACTGGAAGCTGAAGTGCTACCTGGCCTGTAATTAGAGATTTATGAGTATTAATTATGTATGCTATGGTGGTGGCATTTTTAGCAGTTATAGCAGCATAGTCTGCAAGTATGAGACAAATACCAGTGCATTTTTGCTGGAATAGCCATTTTCAACCACTGTGCTGTGAATAGTCCCCAGGTGTGTTGTAGGAATTTCAAGGAGTCATTTAGGGCCAATAAATGTGAGCCCCCCCCCCTTACTGGCAATACAGTGTCCCTTGTCAATTGTCAAACAGATTGTGTTCCTTGACCATTTTAGGGCCCTGCCAGTGTGCCATGAGATGAAAAAGGTTGAAAAGCAAAAAAAAGAAAAGAAAAAAATTGATATTCTGTGCTAGAATATCTTTTATTTGGATTTCAAGAACTCTTAAATAAAGCATTTTTATTGTCCTCTACAAGACATTGGCTTCAGAAGCCAAATACAGTAGTCCCTTTTTGTCTCACCCTGAGTCCAAGAGAAGAATGTACAATATAATACTCTTTGAAAATTGCAACGTTAAGTTCTTGTGTGGTCCTAAACAGCACACTCATTATCAGGATTGTTGAGATGTCACTTGTCCCAGTGTATTTTTGGGCAAAAAAATATTTATATGCTACCTTTCAGCTCCCCCTCCCCTACAGCTCAATGTGAAATACCATATATAATCATGTATAAGTCAATGTTATGTATAAGTCGACGGCAAATTTTAAACCCAAAATCATGGAATTTGCCATGCCCCGTGGATAAGTCGAGGGTAAAACTTAGGGGTACCAGCAATTCATTGAATTAGATAATTTTGTCTAATTTTGCCCAACACCAGATTCTGACAGATGATCTACCAATAATTATCTAAGAACTGTACAATCTACCTACTTATTAAAGTACAGGGAAAACAAAACAGCAACATCGCAAGCAACAATCAAACCAGTTGTTCCCAAACCTTTTAGCACTGGGACCCACTTTTGAAAATGACAGCCTATGGGGACGCATAAGAAGGGATGTCAAACAGAAGGGTTGTCTGAATGGGCAAGGCATGCTAGAATAATTAAACAAAGCACACAAAAGTGTTCAAGGCTAGAACTGATGAAACATACAGTTACCAATACAAACTGGGACAGAGTGCCTATACCTTTAACCATTGTATAGAAGCAGGAATCTGGGCAGGTGCAACTCATCATGGAAGGGTTTCAAAAGCTGCACCTGCCCAAATTCCCTCTTCTATGCAAAGGTACACATGCACCCAATAATTTGCACAGTACCTCAGCATCATAGTGCTCCTCAGTTTAGAGGGAGGGACTTCCTTCTTGAGTGTTTTTTGGGGCCTACGTTCATCGGATTGGGAGAATTCTGGCAGTGTTGCATTCCTCTCGGCCTGCCCTTTCTGACATACCACGACACGGCTGCCTACTCATGAGTAAATACGCAGTGTGGCTCAGTTTCACTTTACATAGGACTCCATTTTCCTGCGCTGCTTCTGAGCATGCTCAGAAGTCTTTGCAGCTTAGTGGCTTACAAGGAGCCACGTGACAGGCAGGAGCACTCAGAGCTTTGCTCCACCCATCTTGTGAGTGAAGGCATTTATTGTAGTCCTGAATATAAGTTCCCTGAATATAAGTTGATGTCAGTTTTTTCAAGGCAGTTTCTAGGGATAAATTTCTCGACCTATACATGATTATATACGGTATATTCAATCATGTAGAAGCAATTAAAGAAATTGCAAAGTTATGGTAATCACAGAGCAACAAGATGTAGCATAACTCAGCAGGGAGCAAAAATCAAACTAACTGAAATACCTCCCAAAGTGGTACCCTCCCAAAAACACCCTCCCAAAGTGCCATAGATGTACAAAAAAGCCAGTTGGGCCTTTAAAAGGCAGATAGTTCCCTATAGTATATACGCAACTGACATGGCAGTGTGACCCCCAAGAACCTCTGAGAAGAGGGGAGACTGCTGAATGGGGGAGGGGAACCTGTTACAGATTTTCAGAGGGGAGTCTGAGCAGCAAAGGTGGGCAATTATTCTCTTGTGCTCATTGGCTTTCAGTGAAAGCTCTTTTCTAATCAAAATTGCATGTGGATTGGTGAAATCATGATTGAAACTGCAGCAGAATGTATAGTGCTAAAGCCCCCCCCTTACTGCCCTGTTGCAGTTCCTACCTTTTGCAAAACATGTATTTTGGCCCTTATCTTTCAGAATTGTGTTGGGCAAGCCAGACTTCAGCAGGGTTTAGGTTGTTTTGCTTGTTCATCTCTGTGTTAGCAATATTGTAAAAACTGGCAAAATGGATGCTATTTCCCACAATACAGTGCAAGTCTTGTTGAAACAAATGTTAATAGTCAAGAGAAACACAAATGTGCTATCATTACTCCCAATAAGTGCAGTCAACATTTGAACTTGCTAGAACAGCTATTTTCAACCTTTTTCAGCTCGTGGCACTAGCATTTTCTGGTTGTACCCAGTGGCACAGCCAGCCCATGCTCCGTCCAGGGGCTGGGGTGACACTCTGCGCCCCTAGTGTCAGTTCTCTGCCCCTCCCCACCCATTGACACGCCGCCCCCCAGCACGCCAGGCTCCATTTCGGAGCTGCATGGGGCTAAGGGAAGGCGGGTGGGCTGAAATTGCACACTTCTTCTAGTGATGAGGCGGCTCTTCGCAGCCTTCTGCCTGCTCCAGGAGCTCCACACCCTGAGGCCATCGGTGCACCATTTTTTTTTTTACAATTGACAAGTCGCACTACTGCCAGTGGGAACTCGCATCCCCCAATGTCCCTAGTAATAAATGACTCTGCCCCAAACTCCTGCAGCATGCTAATCTGCCATGGCACACTGGTTGAAAATTGCTGCGCTGGAATATCAAGCTGTTCTCCTTGGTAGAGACCTGGCTGGTTTCAAAGCAGCCAACTATTTCTCCTGCAGCTGGTGAAAGCTGTCTGCCATGTAACATAGTGTGTCTTCATTCTTCTGTTGTGTGGTTGCTTATATAGGAGTGCGGAGTTTTTGCTTTCGTACTGGTAGAGGCTCATGGTCAGGTACTATATGCTCAAAGGTTGAGAGGCACACAATCAGCCTTCCTCCTTTTAACTGAAAGGGGGGTACACGATCTAAAACTGGTGAAGTGCTGCCTAAGCTGGATTTCCTGCTGTTGGTATTAAAAAAAACATTGTGCATGTAATGCTTTTCAACAGAAGTTCACAAAGTGGTTTACCCAGCGAATTTAACTATTGGGAAATTCACTCTTGAACATTCCGAATTGGTAAAGGGGAAGGGAGAAAGAAAAGACGGACATTTTCGCATGCTTTCTTTAGATGTGGAAGTATTACCTATCTGCATCTAAAAAACAATGTTGCCATTTGGTCAGCTTTAATGTAACTCCCTAGTCTTACAACCTCCAGAATGAAACGTGCATATCTTTCAAATTTGGTGGCCTGAAAACCAAACTACATCCACATTTTATTTGTTTATAATTTATGATGGGCTAAACCCATGTTGCAAATTGACTTTCCATATTAGAGTTCAAGCAGAGAGCATATAGGTCACACATTCGAAGTGAGAGCTAAGTTTTGGTCACGAACTTCTTGGTTCATGCTGTTACTACTTCCAAGCTTGACCAGAATCTTTTCAAAGCCTCAACAAGCTATAGCATAGTGCAAATTCATGTAAAATATTAAAAGTTTCAGAGAGCCAAATCTGTGGAGGCAAGTACATTTTTCCCAGGTAGATTAACAATTCAAAGAAATTACTGTTGCTATGATCAGCTTTCATATCCAAGATGTGTCTAGAGGACAATTCACCAGTGGTTTTTATTCCTTTGGGCAAAGGTTTTGACAGAACCGCTAATCTCAAACTTAGATACTGTACATCTACTTAGAAGACAATCTGACTAGTGAACCTAAAGATTGTAGAATGCAAAAGGAATGAAAACAATGAAAGATAAGCACTAGATAAGCATAGATAAGCATACAAACATGGCTAATACATTTTAGATGTCTTATCCTGTTTACTTCTGCAAATGTTAGCACTTGAAAGGCATTAAATTCAAGATTCAGTCTGGGCTAGATGAGTATCTTACGTTTTAAGAAGTGAAATTGTGGGATACGCTGGTCATGCCCTCTGGTATTTTCTGTGCCACATCTTCTGAGTTCACCTGAAAGACTTTGCTTGGGATAAATACAGCTGTTTGATAGCTGTAATTGTTTTGGTGAAGACAGAGTTTTTAAATAGAAATTTTTTTTAAAGATGCATTAATTCCAATAAGAATGAAAATGAATTTAGTTCTAACACTGACATCTAAGCTCAGCTAAGCCACCCCAGATGCTTTGAGCTGTATTTGCAGATAAGTGTCATCCCCATGATGCTTGGGGAGAGATTTGCACACACACTGCTTTCCTTTTCTCTATTGCCTTCAAGCTCAGGATGGCAGGCTGAGACTTGCTTTCAGTTGTCTTGTCACTTAATAGGCACAGATTACATGCCTAGGCTTTAAATGGTGTTGCTCTGCATCTGATGACATTAGCATTTATTTTTAAAGATATCTGCAGGAGCAAGATTGTAGAGATTGTTTCTTTTCATGAAGGAGTATTCTTCTGTTTAATAGTCATCACAACCAGGGAGCAGACCTCCCCTGTTCCTAAAAGAGATGAGTTGCCATATTGACTGTGCTGAAGCTTATGCAGTGCAGTTCAGCTCTGAGATTCAAGTCTACCTTGTGGTTCTGGCCTGACCTCTTTCCTGACCCTGCTTCTGTGCTGTTCTTTAGAATTTATTTATATAAATGATTTTTATCCTGCCAAATAGAGTGCTCAAGGCAGCACACAATATAGAGGGGAAAAATAGTAAAATGCTAAAATAGAAACGAAATTTAAAGTGTAATCAATGTATAATAATAAAGACAAAATACAACCCCAAAACTGCTACTTAAGGAGGGGAAAGCCAGGTGGAAAAGGAATAGATACACTGGTAAGCAATTCTGGGGAGGAGATAAGAGTTTTAGTGTACTTTGGCCACAGTGATATTTGGAAAAGCAGTTGAAATGTCTTGGAAGCCATATTAAATTGCCAGATAGACTCCTGAAGGTCAGGATCTTCAGGGTAGCATTATCAGAAATGCTATCTTGTTCCTCACACAGGGCAGCTATACAGATAGAGTCTTAATGCATGGATGAGGAGTTGGTGTTTGGGGGGGGGGAAGGGGTTTGCATTCGTTAAGACCATGGAATGTTTGGGGACAAGCTGGGCCTGTAGAAATACGATGGCCTGCACTTGAACCGAATGGAACCAGTCTGCTGGTGCTTAATGCCAAAAGGGTGGCAAAGCATCTTTTAAACTGGCCCTTAAGGAAAAGCCAACAGGAACTGAGCAGTATCTGATTGGGGCCAAAGCAGGACTATGGATGAGAGGGCACATACTGGATAATTCAGAAGGGTACATTTAGGAAATGAGCATGTGAAAGGGCAGGTCAGCAGGGCAAAGAATAAAAGGCACCAGGAAAAAAAGGCACATGTCCATCGCTTTTGAAAAAGGGTGTAATGTACAGATGTTTCTATGGAATTGCCAGAAGCCTCTGACCTGGAGTGCTTAGTCGCAAATAACAATATAGATATAGTGGAAAGAGAGGCTATCTGGGGAAATGGAGACAAGTGGGGCAGAGTTATTCCAGGGTACAAGCTCTATGGAAAGGAGAGGGATGGCTGTATTAGGGGGTACTAGCCAGATACCCCTGGACTTGTGTTTTTGAGTAGGGAGGAAGCCTTAAGGAGACAAGAAGAATCTTAGTCAAAGAATTAAAAGTCATAACTGAATCAAACTCATATCTTTATAGCGAGGGCCATTTTTTGGCTAATCCGTGACAGAGGGATGTCCCAAAAAGAAGTCTAACGTTTTCTCACTCAGCAACAGGATGAATAAGGACATAGCTGATGGGTGGCCTGGGAAAAAGGTTTGTCCTAGATATGTTGAATTTGAAAATGTTGAAACATTCAAGTTTAAATAGATAGATGGTTGGATGTGTGGGGTAAGTTGGAAGAAGGGGAAGTATTGGAGTAGAGCTGGTTAATATTGGCATATATCTGATACAGGCATGCCCCACTATCTGCTGGGGTTCTGCCCCCTCCCTTGGATACTTGAAACTGTGAATACTGGGGACGCCTTTTTAAAGATAGGGGAACATCAGTGGTTTTGCTGCAACAAGGTAAAAAAAAAAGATTTGTTTAATGTTCCCCTGTCTTTTTACTAGGCATCCCAATATCCATGGATAACTGAAACCATGGATACCAGGGTATGCCTGTAATGAAAACTACTAGAATTTAGGAGACATACAAGGTCACTATGTAGAAAATAGTGGAGGACTGAGAACAAATCCTTGAGAGATCCTGATCTACAAGAGGAAAGCAATGGGAAAACATTGCTTCTCCTTGTAGAAACAAGTGGACAGGAAGACAGCCTGTTCAAGGATGATAATGGAAACCAGTGCAAGAGAGAGTATTAGCAGGATAAAGGGTCAGCTGTATTGGTGATAGCAGAAAGGTCAAGGAAGAGGGAAACAAGTGGAGACTTTGTAGATTTGGCAGCAAACTGAAAATAAATTGAGGGCAGTGGAACGCAGATGATGACAAAAGCCAGACTGTAGGGCGTCAGGAAAAATTGAGGAAATTTGAGTTGACAGCATAAGTGGTAGACTTTGGGAGCTTAAATGTGAAAGGTAGTAGGGAATTCGCAGGTAGTTAAAAGAAGCAAGATAAGTTGAGGGCTGAGTCCTTGGGGGACAATGTCAATACAATAGGGCTGAAATGAGTAGAGTAGTGGTTTTCAAACCTTTCAGCACTGGGACCCACTTTTTAGAACAATCATTGGTTGGGACCCACTTGAAATCATTTCATTGTATCAGCTAGGCAGGTGGTTTACCATAATGTTGTAATTGTCATGGAGCAAGATATGGGTGTTGGAGCAAGATGGGAAGTCCAGCATCAAGGAAAGTTGAAGGACCAGCTGGTTGTAATTGGGGGGGGGGGGCTGTGCATGCTGTAGAATAGCTGCTTACAGATCAAAAAAGTAGTGTAACGTGATGGACTTCTGAGGTTCACACTGGTCTTGCCCTCTCTGCAGCCTGGGTTGTACTGGATTTACAATGGCATTGTGATTTCTCCCTACTCTGCCAGTGTATGGTTTATGCCCATCAACGGATGCTTTTTTCTGCTGGCGGGGCTGTCATTGTGCCAGCAGGGCTGTCGTTATGCTGGCATTTCTCCCGGATAGGATTGGGTTGTTAATCTCTACATTCTTTACTTTGGAAAATATAATAGCTGTCAAAATGGGACAATAAGAACAAAAATGTCTAATGTTCCTAACTGTATTTGCCAGTATTAGGGAGACTAGAAAGATAGCTATTCTAGAGAAACTTTTAATATTTGAATAGAGTTATAATTGCATTCTTCAGGGTGTGTGTCTCTCCATTCATTCTGAGAAATTCTGCTTTTATTTATAGCTATATAAGACTGCTTTCATGTTTCTAGCCAGTATGTTTACCCTCCATAGAACTTATAATTTCAGCTGCTAATCAGTGACAAACCTTTTGTTCTCAATTAGGGGCATAAATAGACCCAGGCATTAGTGTCATCAGTTGATATTCCTCTTGACTTGCCTTTAAAAAAAATAGCCTTGAGTGTCAGCTAAAACAGCAATGACCTTGAAATCAAGATGGCTCCCTCTTTAAAATTAAAATCACATGACACAATGTCTTGTTCAAGCCTCCTATTTTTCAACAGGATTTGTATTTTGTAAAAATGTATAGAAAAGGCAAATACTGTACTGAATTTTAATTGCTTAAACTATTAGTTGTGGCACATGTCTCTGAGGCACTCAGTCATAATTAAATATTACCTTATATACCCTTCTATGCAAGTCTTCAATTAGTCTCTTGCTGATTAATCCCCTCTGTGTTTTCTTTTCAGTTTGTCCACCAGTAGCTTCATTTCTTCTGTATCTTGAATGTTGTTGTGTTTTCTCATATGCAGATAGTCTAAAAAGGAAATGCCACCTTGTTAACACCATTGGTAGAAGTCCCTACTGTTTTCCTCTCTCTCAGTTAGTAACCTCAAGTCCCATTTCATTAACTCTGTTGGAATTAATTGTTCTTATTAAAACAGCAACAAAACTTTTTACTCTTTTTGACTTTTTTGAACTGTGTTAACAAATCTCTTGAACTTAAGTTCAGGGTCGGCTCATTAGCCCATCTAGCTCAGCATTGTCTATACTGATTCGCAATGACTCTTCCAGATTTCAGTCTTATTGGGAGGTGCCACAAATTGAACCTGAGACATTTTGGCATGCCAAACATGCACTCCATCATTGAATTGTGGTGTGTCTGACTGTTTGAAGAATGGGATTCCTCCCAAAAAGACCCCTGCTAACTAGAATAAGACCTCTCTTATCCATGATTTAATCTTGGAGGAGAAAGCCGACCTGGTATGTATCACGGAGACCTGGCTGGATGAGCTGGGAGGGGTTAATCTTTCCCAGATTTGTCCGCCGGGTTTCCGGGTACTTCAGCAGCCACGACTACAGGGGCGGGGAGGTGGGGTTGCGATGGTCTATCGGGATTCCATCTGTCTCACCAGATACCCTGTTCAGCAGTCCACCGGGTTTGAGTGCCTTCGCGTTGTGTTGGAGGGGCGAGACAGAACAGGGATTCTGCTGGTGTACCGCCCGCCTTGCTGCCCAGCAGTCTCCCTGCCTGAGCTGACGGAGCTGGTCTCGAGCGTGGTGTTGGAGTCCCCCTGCCTTCTGGTGTTGGGGGACTTTAATGTCCATGCCGAGGCCCCGGGAACACCTGCAGCTCAGGATTTCATGGCCTCCATGGCAACCATGGGTCTGTCTCAAAGAATATCTGCCCCGACGCATGAGGCGGGACACACGCTGGACCTGGTGTTTACTGCGGGGCAGGTTGATGGTGATCTGGAGGTGGAGGAGATTAAGATCACTCCTTTGTCATGGACAGATCACTGTCTGGTGGGATTTAGGCTCGTTGCGGCTTCTCACCTCTGCAATGGCGGGGGATCACATTTTATGATCCGCCCTCGGAGGCTGATGGATCCAGACGGATTCCTGAGGGCTCTGGGGGATTTTCCTGTTGCCAGAGTTGGAGACCCACCCGGTGCCCTGGTCGACCTCTGGAATACGGAGATGGCCAGGGCCCTGGATGAGATCGCTCCTGAGCGTCCTTTGCCCAGTCGCAGAATCGGAGCGGCTCCTTGGTTTTCTGAGGAGCTGCGAACGATGAAGCGGCAGAGCAGACGACTAGAGCGTCGGTGGCGAAAGACTCGTGCCGAATCTGACCGGACACGGGCTAGGGCCCAATTAAAAGCTTATTCCAGAGCAGTGGTGGCAGCTAAGAGGGCACACCTCTCTGCCACCATTGCATCTGCAGAGAACCGTCCGGCTGAGCTCTTCCGTGTGGTCCGCAGGTTTTTACATCTTGCCCCTCTTACTGGTAGGGAGGAGCACACGGAGGCTCGCTGTGACGAGTTCGCAAAACACTTTGCAGATAAGGTCGATCAGATCCGGCATGACTTGGATGCCGCTGTGGGCATATCTAGTGATGTCCCTGGGGAACCTGTCTATCCTACCATTTGGGATTCTTTTCAGCTTGTAGAGCCTGAGGATGTGGACAGGATTCTCTGGAGTGTGAGACCTGCTGCTTGCCCGCTCGACCCTTGCCCGGCATGGCTAATTAGAGCTGCCCGGGGAGGGCTGGCCGAGTGGACGGGGAGGGTGGTGAATTCATCTCTGAGGGAGGGGGTGCTCCCGCCTGCTTTGAAGCAGGCGATGGTTCGCCCCCTCCTGAAGAAGCCCTCCCTGGATCCCACAAATTTAAACAACTTTCGGCCAGTCTCCAATATCCCATTTCTGGGTAAGGTGATTGAGCGGGTGGTGGCGTCCCAGCTTCAGAGGGTTCTGGAGGAAACGGATTATCTGGACCCATTCCAATCTGGCTTCAGGCCGGGGTTCGGGACGGAGACTGCCTTGGTCGCCTTGGTGGATGACCTGCGCCGGGGGATGGACGGGGGAAGTGCGACCCTGTTAGTCCTACTGGACCTCTCGGCGGCTTTCGACACCATCGACCATGGTGTCCTTCTGGGTCGGCTGGCCGGGTTGGGGCTTGGAGGCACTGTTTTGAAGTGGTTCTGCTCCTTCCTGGCTGACAGATCCCAGAAGGTGGTGCTGGGGGAGGCTTGTTCGGCACCCCGACCTCTCAGGTTTGGGGTGCCACAAGGTTCCATCTTATCCCCCATGCTGTTTAACATCTACATGAAACCGCTGGGAGAGGTCATCCGGGGGTTTGGAGTGGGGTGCCATCAATATGCTGATGACACCCAACTTTATCTCTCCTTTCCCCCTGATTCTGAGGAGGCGGTTGAGGTCCTGGATCGCTGTCTGGAGGCAGTTGGGGGCTGGATGCGGGCGAACAAGCTGAAATTAAATCCGGATAAGACAGAGGTGCTTTTGGTTCGGAAATCCACGGCTCGGGTATTGGACTATCGTCCTGCTCTGAATGGGGTCGCACTTCCTCTGAAGGAGCAGGTTCGCAGCTTGGGGGTTCTCCTGGATTCACAGCTACACCTGGACTCCCAGGTGGCGGCTGTGGCCAGGGGAGCCTTTGCTCAGCTTCGGCTGATCCGCCAGCTGCGGCCGTACCTGAGCTGTGCGGACCTGGCCACTGTGACCCATGCCCTAGTGACATCTAGATTAGATTATTGCAATGCGCTCTACGTGGGGCTGCCTTTGAAGACGGTCCGGAAATTACAACTAGTACAGAACGCGGCGGCTCGGGTGGTTGCTGGAGCACGTCGGTTTGACTCTGTCGAGCCGCTGCTTCGGCGACTACACTGGCTGCCGGTTCTGTTCCGGGCCCAATTCAAAGTGCTAGTTTTGACTTTTAAAGCCCTTTACGGCTCGGGTCCGGGGTATTTGAGGGACCGCCTTCTTCCATATAATCCAACCCGTACTCTTAGATCATCTGGGGGGGCCCTCCTGACTGTGCCGCCACCAGGAGAAGTGAGAGGGGTGGCGGCCAGGAAGAGGGCCTTTTCGGTGGTGGCCCCCCAACTCTGGAACACCCTCCCCTTAGAATTGAGAACTGCTCCCTCTTTGTTTATATTTCGGCGGGGGCTGAAGACCTTTTTATTCCAAAAAGCTTTTAATTGTTGACAGGCTGGCTGGTTATTATAACCCACGGGGCTTGTTGTTTTTATATTGTTTTTAAATTTGTTTTTAATTGTGTTCTTAATTTTTGATTGTATTGTTTAATTCTGTTTTAATTGTTTTTAATTGTGAATTGTTATATTGTTTTTATATCTATATTGTAATGCCGCCTTGGGTGCCTTCGGGCACAATAAGGCGGGGTACAAATCTAATAATAAATAAATAAATAAATAAATAAACTGGGCAAGAGGCACTTTTTCAAGTGGTGTTTCTCTTATATTTAGCAGGGGGAGAGCAATTGGCCCCATTCACCCCTGCTGGTGGTGTTCTGCATTTTTTTAGATTGTGAGCCCCTTTGGGACAGGGAGCCATTTAATTTTATTATTACTATTTGCCTGTAAACCGCTTTGTGAACTTCATGTTGAAAAGCGGTATATAAGTACCTGTTGATTGATTGATTGAAAAAGATGGGTCCTTAAATCTCACCAGTAGATGTTTGTCTGAGAGTTGGCTTGAGAATGCTTGCTTAGCTGGAATATCTGTTGCACTGAAAATAGTTCCTGTGTAAAGTGTAACAGCACACAAAAACTTGGCATTTCTCTGCTAAGTCACCTTCTGAATGTCATGTCGAAATTTTGGTGTGCCTGCTCTTTCCCTCTTGACATTTTGTGTGTCATTAACTACTGGCCTCTAGCATCTGGGGTTTTCCTTTTAGTCTGAAAAGCCTGGTGGCACTTTTGGACATTTATGTAAATTGACATGGTAGAAGAAACTTTTTTTGCTAGGCTTTCAGAGCAGCAGAGACTGCCTCCATCTCCCTTTCTTACTTGTTGCCCCAGGTTCTGGGAAGGCTAACTGTGATTTTCTGTGCCTTGCCCACTCCAGTACACTTTTACTCTTCAAGGAATAAATGAACTGTTTCTGATTGCAGTTACACATCAGTCTAGAAGGTTGCTAAAACCGGTCCACGTTTAGCAGCCTGTCTGACAAAATCACCAATATTATGTCATAGCATGTATCAGTAGTAAGGCCAGACATATGGAGTATTTTGTTCATTTCTGGTTACCACATCTCATCTCAGAGGATCTAGTGGAACTGGAAAAAGTGCAGAAGGGAGCAACTAAAATTCATTCGTGGTCTGGGGCATTCCTGAGTGAGGAAATGCTGTAGTGTTTGGGGTTTTTGTCTAGAGAAGAGGTGCCTGAAGGCAGGAGCCTACATGAAGGAAGTGCCACCAGGGGCACATCCAGCTGGCTGCCACTCCCCCATCCAAAAGTAATTATGGTGACATCATCACGTTGCTGCAGTTACTTCTGCCTCCACCCACTTCGCACACCCAGACCCCTGCTTGTTAGTTTAAAAAAGAAACATGAAAAAAGAAGCACGAAAGCTGGGAGCTGGCTTCATTTGCATTTGAGCGGGTGAGTAGCTGGAGCGGCTCCACCAGCTTGCCCAACTGATGACCCCACAATTTGTGGGGTCAGATGGGTGGTCAAGTAGCTGGAGCAGCTCTGCCTGCTTGCCAGACCAACCGATCCAACGATCTGTGGGGTCTCTTGGGCAGGCAGGCAGGCAGGCAGGCGTCTGGAGCTGCTCTGCCCACTTGTCAGACTGACCAATCCCACGATTCATAGGGTTGGGTGGGCGGAGCTGCTCCTGCCACCCGCCTGCCCCTTAAATGCAAATGAAGCTGGCTGCTGGCTTTGCTCACATTTAAGGTGTGGGTAGCTGGAGTGGCTCAGCCTGCCCGCCCCCATGAATGAAGCTGGCAGCTGGCTTTGTTCTCATTTATGGGGCATCCACGTGGCTGGAGTGGTTCTGCCTGCCCGCCCTACTCCACAGGTAGATGTGTGGCTGGTTGCGGGGTGTGTGTGCTCAGAATGCTGCCCCTGTCACCCTGCTGCCTGGGATAATGTGGCCTCCTTGATCCCCCACTTGGTGCGCCACTGCCCAAGGAGGGGATATGATTGAGACACAAAATTATACTGTTGCACAACACCATAACCAGGAGACATCCACTAAAATTGAGTGACAGCAGAGCAAGAACTGTCAAAATGAAATATCTCTTTGCCTAGTGTGTAATTGAACTTTAGAACTCCTCTCCACAAGATGTGGGGATGGCACCTGGCTTGGAGGGCCTAAAGGGGAATGGGCAGATTTATGCAGGAAAAGTCCATCACAAGTTACAGTCCATGGTGATTATTTGCAACCTCAGGAGGTAGCCTATTTCTGAATGCCAGGTCCAAGGTAGTAGGAACAGGATATGTCCTGTTGTTTTCAGTGTTCCCTGAAGCATCTGGCGGGCTACTACACCAGAAGCTGGACTTGATGGGCCCTTGGACTGATCCAGCAGGGCTGTTTTTAAAATTGCTTTCCTGCAACACCTGGAAATTTATGGCTCAAACATTTCAGAGCTCAATAAAGGTGATCTGCATTGCAGATAGGTAGGCTGAGAGGAATAATAACATGCCTCAGAACAGAGGCATTTGCTATTATCCACTTGCTTTATCATGGCACTTTTGAGTCTTGACTGCTGTGTGGTATTGTTGTGGCTTGCTTCACAACAGCGCTTCACTGGTTTCATGGAAGTTAGGTTCAAATTTTGAGATGAGTAGCACTGAACTGCTATTACAGTTGGTACAGACCAATGTGTTTTAATGCAGAGCGAAGCTGTGCATACTATTTTTGAATAGAACGGGCAAACAGAACGTCCCCAGCCCCCCCTTAAGTGTCTTTCTTGTCTGTGTTCCAGAGGTAAGGATGAAATCACTCCCACTGTAACTTGGTGCTGAGGCAGGGGATGTGATATGTTAAAGCTTGCAAAGGATGAAGGGCAAGGCATAATTATTTGTCTCATTGGAGCTTTAGAGTGTTACAGCATACACTTTGGCAGTGCTGGTGACGCTGAATAAATTAGCAATGTTGTCGTGGTCTGAGTAATGCAGCGGAGGAATTATGTGCCAGTGTTGCTGAGGGGGCAGTGATGGCTCTAGATTAGTGGTTCCCAAACTGTGGGTCAGGAAAATGGTAAGATGGGTTGCTGGAAAGGGGGAGGGCTGTGTGGTTGTTTTGCATGTGTCTAGGTTGTAAATAGGCTTTTTTCTTTCTGATTCACTTTGCTATTGGAAAATGACTGAGAAATACCCAACTTATTGCTGTATTCTCAGGAAAGCAGCAAGTTCTGGTGTCACAGTGATGGCACCTCCAGCCATCATTCTGACTTCTAGTGGGTCCCAGACAGATGTAACTTCCCAGTACTAAAACGTTTGAGAACCACTGCTCTAGATGCATGGCTATGCCATTCTCTCAGTGACACTGATATAACTATAGTGACTTATGCAGACAGAAGTCCTTCTGCTCATTCTATCTTCATGTCTTAAAGGTGAATGGTAGATAGGTGTTTGCATCCATTCTCTCTTCAAGAAAGCAGAACTTATGACCCATTTGCTTTGTAGTCTCACCTTAGTTCTGTAGCATCCTATTCTGAAATGTGACAGAATTTTGAGTTTTGATTAAGTTGGCGAGCTCCAAACACCGGCCTGTGGGCTGGATCTGGCACCCACGTATCCTTCCCCAGAGTGAACAGCGCTCTGCGTTCCACCATGGAAGCCGTGAAAGACCCCAACTGCAGTCGCCAGGGGTCATTGAGGCCAGCCTCTTCCGGGGTCTGCTGCCCCAGTAAACCTCATGCTAGGCATTCTGAGCAGAGGCGGCTGCCTGCAAAGACCCCTGGGAGCTGCAGTCGGGGTCTTTCATGGCTTCCTTGATGGAATACAAAGTGGTGTTCATGCCTGGAAAGGATTTCCCTGCTGCAGTGGTCTCCAGTTTGGAGACTGCTAGTTTAGGTTATTGATCTTTCAGGTGACTGAAGTAGCCAGAAAAGCTTAAGCTTGGCCTTCATAGGTTCCTAACATGTATTTGTGGTATTTGGTAGTTCGCATAGTTAATCAGTTCTTTATGCCTCTGTAGAAGCCTTCAGCTTGGAGCACTGCTTACAATTAAAAATGTAAATGAACAGCTATTTTTAACCCTCACTCCTCTTGTTGGTATTTTCACTCTGTCTTCACTGGTTCACCCTGACACAGAATATTTGTTTAGGCTCACAAGTCCAAAGAGGCAGAATTGGTAGCTTCATTGGGACACTGTTTTAATTTGGGGTGTACAATCAAGGGCTTTGTTATATTATCACAACAAAGAGGACTACATTGCTATGCAGAAAAGCATTTTAAATGAAGTTGTATAATCCTAACAATCATGAGTGGAAATGAGTTTGAACTGTTCTGAATATGGTCACAGAAAAAATAGCTCAACGAGGTACTGACAGGTTGTGCACACCAGGTGCTTGTCATCTTGCATAGACTTGGTGTGCAACTTCCAGATGCATGTCTTCTTGCACTGGATTGAAGCATAACACAGACTACAACCACATCTATGTACTTTATAGTATGAATGCATTTCTTTCTGTTCCAGTACAAATGTCTGAGTCTTTCTCCCCCTTTTTTCCACTCCATAGTGAACTGTTGTCTCTTTGAAGCTGATTTATTACCTGCCCACAGGTGTCTCTGCAGCCCTATTTCTTAGTTCTTCTTCCTTTCCTCTATGCTTGGCACAGTGCTCTGCTTGTAATACCCCAGGGTCTCTCCATCCCTTAACAGCTCTCTTCTGCTTGTTTCTCTTTTGCTTGGTCTCAGAGTAGGATTTCTCAAATATTTTGTCTTTTTCCACAGGTTCCTCTTTAGCCTCAGCTAGCCCCTTCCTCTCCTCTACACTTATTGCATCATTCTTGTTCTCTAATATGGGTCTCTTCACTTAATCTGTTATCCTAGCAGTTACCTTTGTCACGGTGCTGTGATGGTGGCCAAACTGTACTCTCCCAAGATTTCATGCAATCCTGTTCAGCCAAGTGCCTGAGAGAACTGGAAGAGGCCACTGTTGATATCCTGTGGTGTGCCGTGGTGCTTTAGGGCACTGTGGCACATGGTATTGGAACCACTGTGTTATCCCCTTTTTGTGTCTACCCATTCCACAAGTCCTTGCCTCAATCACTGCATTTCCATCTGTTTTTTTTTCTTATTTGTTCTGATTCTATCCCTCCACACCTTCTGCTACATAGCAGAAAGAGCATAGAAAACATTCACTCTTAGTTGATACAACTGAAGGCCTGTCAGTTTCGTTTTCACACTACCCATTTAATCTGAAATTGCACTCTGTTTACTTTTTATGAAGACAGTATGCTAATCTATTTTGTATTAAAGTGTTCTTTGTATTGTCCTTTTGTGTTATCCTCCTGTCTGTATACAGACCTGACTTGTGGTGTTTCCCCCTTGCATAAAAATATGCTTACAGCACTAGCCTGTCCTGTGTGGACCAACAAAGTCGTATTGAGGCTTATCAGGGCCATTATGTCTTTAATTCGTCTTTGCAATCTCTGCAAAGCAAAACTTTCTCTGCAGTTTCTGCTCCTAATTGCTTTGTATTCAGCAAGGATGCGGCAATACAGAATTGTCCCTTAACAATAGTGGATTCCTATATGTAAAGGGGGTGGCGTGGAAGAGGCTTTGTTTTTTTTAAATAAAATTGCACGAGAGTAAGCTAGTAATTAACGCACACAAGTAATTAAAACACAAAAGGACAATTCATCAGCAGTGCTGACTTCCTTGAACAGATATCAGTTAAAGGCATTGAGCTTTCAGTTATAGTGCGGGAGATGTTTGCTGAATGAAACTGGGTAAGGTTTATGCTGACAGTGGTGTCATTCAAATGATTTAGGAACAGGAACTCACTTTTGATTGGCACTTGTCAGGAACCCGGAACCAGCCATGGAGCCCGTTAGGATCCGCAACGCCCGTTCTGGTCCGTTCCCCCTGAATGACATCACTGTTTATGCAGGATCTTGGCCATTGCTAGATAATGTAATGCAGCGGTACCCAAACTAGTGGGTTGCGACCCAGCAGGAGAACTGGGAGTGGGCTATTCCCCCTTAAGGAGAGTGGCTCAGAAATAAGTGCTCCGACAGCAGTGCAGTGATTGCAGTGCCACAAGGAGCTTGTAAACCTACCTGTGGAATGCGCTGGCCTCCAGGCGGCCCATGGCCCCTACTGTGGGCCTCCCCGCTGCTACAAATGATTGGTGCCCACTTTGGTTTTTAAGCAAACCGGAACTGGGCTCCAACTGGTGATTACAGGTATTTGCAGGAGTGGGTTTCATATATTATGTGTATTGCTTCAACAATAGATTAATTTGAATAGGCTTTACTTTAATCAAGGATGCCTTTGAGTATGCCATTCTGGCACAATGGAGGTAAGGAGTAACCCCATAGTTTGGGCATTGCTGAGGCGTGCATTTCATGGCTTAATTTTGTTCCGAGAGAACACTTCTCGGCTGGCAGCACCGTCGTTGGATGTAGACCAAAAAGCCGTAAGTTTGAAACAGTTGAGGTGGATTGGATACAAAATGATCTGAGCTATTCTGTCCCACTTCTCTCTTGTTGTACAACTGAGTCCATCTGCTCTCTTCAATTCTGCTGATGTCACCCTGAGCTATTGCTCATCTCTTCTGGAAAGATAGTGGCTCACATGAGACGTATGTATTGTGCTAACATTGTCCTCACTCTTATGGCATGCGTCCTTGTGGTTCTGTGTCTTGAAGAACATGGGATGTAATATGCCAGCTGGTGTTGCCTTTTTATTTGCACTTTTGAAAATTTCTCCCTGGTTTGGGAGACTCAAAAACTTTGTCCAAGGCCAGTAGTCAGTTCTTATCTACAGGATGTCTCCTCCAAAAAAAGTGCACACATCATAATGAGCTCTAATTCATGCATTCATTATTGTGGAAAACCAACAACATACAAGCATCTAAGGCAGGGATTGGCAACCTTTTCTAGAAAAGGGGCTGGGCGTTCAGCAATGACATTGCAGAACTTTAGGTTGCTGGAGTTTCCAGAAGTGGCTGTTTGGAACTTGGCTTGGGAGGCAAAACCAATTTGCCACATGCCGGACGGTGAATAGCAGAATTGCCTAGTTGGGCTCATGGAATTGAAGAGGTTTATTTCAGACTCCCCAAACATGGGCGAGTGGCTCCACCATTCCCCATCTTGCAATGCCGAATTGGATGTGAGATTTCACTGCCCAAGTCAAACTCTATCTGGGCTAGATCACTTTGGGTAGCAGGCCAGATCTGTCCCATGAACTATTGGTTGCTGACACCTGGTTTAAGGGAAGTAATTGAGGAGATGTGTGGCCTCTGTCCAGCACTAGAACCTAACGTGATGGATGCCTTTAGATCCCTTAAGTCAATGATGTCAGCAATGTATAGATGCTAATGAGAACATTATGAGCACTAGGTCTAATTAGTCAATTAGACCTGACCCCCATAGCAACCCCTGGCTGCTTCCTTTTGGAGAGTGCTTTATTAAAGCTTTTTGGCTGTCTTTTAACCCAGAGGCTATCAAAATAGTGTAATGTAGTAAAATAAAACCAGCAGCAACAGAACAGTCTAAATATTCTGACAATCTGCTGTTCAGCTGTACATCCAACCCACTTCCTCTGCCTTAGAGGGGGAAATTCTCTCATCTAGGAGATGGCTGGGGGAAACAGTGCAAAGATGCTTATCTTACCACATGCTTATGTGCCAAGGTTGTTATAAGCATGTGGGGCCTCTGTCCAGCTGTAGAACATACCTATATTAGCATTCCTATTTCCAAGTTTGCTTTTTTCATATTATATGTATATCCTGTCTTCCCCTCCCCCTCTGATTGCACAATAGGCACTTGGAGAGCAACTGTTCAGATATGCAGATGTTGTATAGTATAATTTTGCCACTTCTCCTGGCTAATATTTTTTCTACTTCAGTAATAATATCCATTGCTAACTTTGACTTCAGGTACGAATTCAAGGAAGAAGGTGCTGATTCTACATCCCCAATAGAGTATCCTGTATTCTTGCAATAAGTGTTGGGAACCATCTAACATGCAGTTCTAGTCCATTAGCATAGCCTTTAGTATAGCTAGGCTTTTAAAGCTGTGGTTACATATCCTGTTAGTTGCAGACAATTTCCTGTGAATGTATGTTGTCTTCTGTTGATGGTACCCAGTATCCTCACAAGAAAAGTGCTGCTGAAGAACTCATTTCCAGGAATGCTGGCCATTAATTGTCTCGTATTAGTAGCAGAGTTTCTTCAACCTCACTTAGTCTTACCATGTGATAAATTTTTCCCTTGAGCATAGTTTCAATCAGATTTATGTAATTTTTTTCTTGTAGAGAACAAATCTTTAATGGAGAACAGATTTGTTTGTTGTTAACAGTTCTCTGGGCTCTTGGAAAATAATTATTTGGATCATTTGGTTTTAGATCTGGTAATTGCTCTTGGAAGAGTTTTAAAAGGAGGGTCATATTCCTGCTAACTGGACAAGAGGCACTTTTTCAAGTGGTGCTCCTCTTATATTTAGCAGGGGGAGAGTAATTATTCCTCTTCACCCCAGCGCAGTGCCTTTTCTAGTGGCTGTTGCTGGTGGTGTTCTGCATTTTTTAGATTGTGAGCCCTTTGGGACAGGGAGCCATTTAACTACATTTTTGCTATTTGCCTGTAAACCACTTTGTGTTGAAAAGTGGTATATAAATACTGTTTGATTTGATATTAAAAGACGAAAAAGTTGAAAAGGTCCAACAATCTGTCTCTGCATTACATAGATACAACAAAAGCTTTCATTGACAGTGGCATCCTAGAGCAGTATTCCTCAAATAGATTGGATTAAATATAGCATGTTAAAGTCAATTTTCATCCAAAGAAAGTCACTACTACCTTGTCTCATTCCAATGGTGCCTAATCGTTACTTGGATACAATTGTTTTTCAATGGAACTTGCATAATAAAAATAGCAAATTTAGAACTGAGGCACCAGTTGTTTGAAATGAATGGGCATTTTAAGTTTGAGTGTGTGTGTGAAGTAAAAGTATTAATCTTGCAAGTATACTTACAGTGGTCCTTTAGTTTCTCCATTTTTCTTGTACTCACCTATTTATTCTCCCTCACACCTTTTTATTTTATCTTGCCTCCTACTTCCTTTGTTCTCATTGTTTTCTCCTTTTTTAATTTTGAATTATCCCTTCTTTCAATCTGATGCATGTCTGTTCTTTAGCCTGCCCATTGTGCTAGCAATGGATTATGTTTTGTGGTTGGAGCCTACCAGCTCTGCTCACTCTTCTCTCCAGAAGGGTAGTGTTCTGTTTTGGAAGGACCACCTCCTGTGTGAGCAAGCATTACACTCCTTCTGTTGGAGCACTAAGTTAAGATCTAACACATGGTATGTTACATCTCTGGTGTTAAAAACAAAGTCTATTTTAAAATCTCCATGGCTTTCCTTTTTATGTATCTGCTCTGTTATGCTTTCAAAGATACTTTGTATGTGATGTGTTGGTCTTGTAATGTATAGCATCTAGTTAGATCAGGTGCTCAAGAAATAAAGTAAATATAACTAGGGACTTCGTTCGGAAATACAAAAACCCAAGATGAACTGCAGGAATATCTGATATGAGGCTGATCTGGGGTGGGTGGCAGGATGATTTGGGTTAAGCTGATGTTTAATTGATGATTGGCTGTAGAAAATGTAAGCTCAAATAAGATCAGGATTTTCAGAAGGAAAATGGTCCATGGCATCCAGGATCTATGGACAGAAACACCGTAGTTCTTGGTATTCAGCTCCTGAGTTATAACAACTTTCTGGGCAGAACAGCAATAAAGATTGAATAGAAAATGAAACTAGTCACTTATTGATCTCTCCCTTCTGAATTATCTCATGAAAATAATAGTTAATGTACTGATCTAAGTGTTTCAGAAATAATTATTTACGAAGCAGTAAGTGGATAATCTAACATATAAATGTTCTTTCCCAATAGATCATGGATCAAGAGTGAAAAACGATGAATTTTTGGTGATAAAGCAACCCTGCTTGGATCAGTCTGCTGCACTGCCACACTAGGTTTTACAAGGCAATGATTTATTTCAGCTGATGGTCCATTAATAATTTCAAGAAGAGTGTGTTTCTCAGCCTTCCTTGTATCTATGGATCTCTCAAGACAGCAAGGATATATATTTTGAAAGGCGATGGCATATTTTTCTGAACAGCATCGAGTTCTGTACCTGGGGTGTGACCCATGCTGGAGGAATCTAAGGAATATCTGACAAAGGTGCTTGAAATGATCTTCATAGAATCACTCAGTCCCATCTAGGACCCTTGCTGGTCTTAATTGCTTTTATATATTAATGCTGTGATGATCTTTTCAGACTCTTACAGGCGCAATGTAAGCGTCAGCTGGTTGCAAAGGGAAATGAAAGGTTTACGGACCTTACAATGCAGCCTGCATTTGACACTTGCCACAACCTGCAGTGAGCTACAGTAACCATGAGACCATAGCTTGCTGTTTCCCCAGCTTAAAAGGCATCCTGAAGTGGAATTCCTTGCCACCCCTGAGCTTTCTGTAGAGCGAGGCTTTTGCCAAGTATTGCCATGATGTGTGAGGTGATGCCTACTATCAGTGAAAGTGACCCCTTAGGGTCACAGCCAGGCTCTGATGCTGATGCCAACTTTGAACAGCTGATGGTGAACATGCTTGATGAGAGAGACAAGCTGCTAGAGACACTTCGGGAAACACGTGAGACTTTGTCTGTCACTCAGGGCCGGCTACAGGAGACCTTGCATGAGCGGGACCAGTTGCAGAGGCAGCTGAACTCTGCTCTACCTCAGGTAAGGAGATAAATATGCAGACTTTGGCTGCCACAAAGAACATGGGGTGGTGGGAAAAGATATTGGAATGCAAGGGCCTTGAGGGCAGACAGCACAACTTTTAAACATATTGCCTGAATCTAAGGCAGGCATCCCTTTACTGAAGCACACTGATCTCTGTCACCTGGGGTGCACAGTGGGAATAATTGTGGTGTATTCATGTCATATCTTAAGTATGTTCTTTCCAGCATTAAACTTCATCCCACTGGAGAATGATATACTTAAAGTAATTATCTCAAGGGGTGTATGTGTGTCCTGTAGATGGAAGCAGAGATGCCTTCTCAATATCATAGGAGTTCTGTGGCAGCTGCTTTTTGTGGGTTAATCCATGGCATTTGTATAATTAAAGCCCAAAATGACACATGTGGGGTCAATTGTATGCATCTAACACACAATTGGGTACTTGGTTTAGCAAGAGTAAATTATAACTAATGGGAGGCAAAAACTCATTGCTGTAGAATGTTTAAAACTCTGCTGTTTGTCAACTCTAATTATTGCATACTGTCTTAAAGCGGGGCCTTTGATACTTTTGCTTCTGTCTTTGCTTCAGGAGAACAACTGTTTAAAACAAAGAGCAATAGGTACAGTAGCAGAAGACTTGGCCTTCGTTCATGTATCTAGTTTTAACCTTGGTGCGATAGTTTTCCAAAATACACTTTAAAGAACGGTTCTTATCTTTTGTCAAACCTTGTGGTAACCCTTCTAGATGTTACATGCCTTTTTAAAGACAAGAGTACTGAAAATTTCATAATTATCCTAGAATCTAACTTCATTATACACAGGGCATATGGGTGGCAGGATCTCGCCCATTTGTGTTTTGGTAGGAACTTAAAGGGCCACCACACATTATGGTTTTACTATATGAATGTAGGAATTGTATTTTTTGCTGTGGAAGAAGTTTTTTGGGTCACCTGTAATTTTAACATTTCTGCTCCTTGAAAGATTATTCTAATTCAGAAGCAAGAGTTGTTGAAGACTGCCTGAGGCGAGTGTTTCCCTCTGAACATTGCCAACTGCAGGCTCCTAGTATAATTCTTTCTGTTGTGCTCCTAGGGAGGAGGAGTATTAGTAGCAGTTGATTAATGACTATGCAGACACTTCCTTTGCTGTACTGTTTAGTTGTGATGGGAATTTGTTCAACTATGCAAATTTGTCTGTTGTCTTTTAAAGTATGTCCAACCTGATGACCCATGTCTATATCCCTTTAGAAAAATTAACTAGATTCTGCATCACCTATCAGTTTTGTTTTTCCAATATGTATAAACATTGATCTATTGTACAAAAGGACCTGGTTACCAAGTATAATGTGGATTCAATGTATATCCAACTAAAGAGTTCCATTCTAAGTCCTTCAGTGGGTCATGCTTGGTAATCTTCTCAAAAGTGGGTTTCATTCACTTACAGAAGTCTTTGCCAATTTTTTAGGAAGTTGCAAGATTATCACAGCAACTTCCTTCTCACTATCTTTCTCTGGTTTTGCACACATTCAAGGTGGTTTACTTAGGCAGGGGGATCGAAGCCACCATTTTTTAATGGGTTTTTACAGTAATTGTTCTGTGAGAGTAACTCCATCAGTGCACCAGATGTTGTCCATCCCAGTGCAGCCATCATCCTGGTTGTGCTCTGAACTTCCAAGCTTTCACAGTAGCCATGGTCAATGCTCAAGATATTATCTTCTGCATTACACACACACTTCATGCTCTCTCAATGTGTGTTCACAAGGTTCGTCAGCTAATTTCTTGTCTTCTTCCAACATCTCCCATCCAACTCCAAATAGCAGCTGAACCTGCTTATCTTTCTTCAAACAGGCTTGGGCTGAACCACCTGACAACACTTCCTGCCCAGGTGATATATAACCTCAATGTGGTGAATATCAATAAAAGCTCAGACTTCCTGAAGGACTGACTTCTTCCTTTTTTTGGTGTGCTTCCCCTGCCCAGTGTTCCTCAAACTTCTAATTGCTTCCCCTGGTGCCACTGCCATCAGAAACTGGGCTGATAGTCATGATGTTCTCAGCTGTGGAGTCTCTTTATAAATGTGTTCCCTAGAGAGAACTGCCAGGCCCTTTCACCAGGCTAGTATTTATTACTGTAATTCTGCTTTCCTAAAAACCTTATTCAAAGTAACATACAAATGTGTTAAAACAAATACAGTAAAATAAACTAACCATTAATCAGCTTAAAACACCAGTAGCAATACAGTTTATCCTCTGAAAACAATAATGGTTCCCAAACAGTGAGTCGGGAACCACCAGTGGGATGCGAGTCAATTTCAGGTGGGTCGCGAAGTACCTAGAGCAGCCATACTGAAAATATGGGAAGATGGGATGCTGGAAAGGGGGAGGGCTGTATAATTGTTTTGCTTGTGTCAAGGTTGTAAATTAGAAAAAAACTTAAGTCACATTGCTATTGGAAAATGACGGGCAGTGCAATCCTAAGCAGCACTGAATCAGGCAGGCTGGCAGACCTGCGCAGTATCCAGCGCTGCTTTTGGGAGGCTGGAACCTCCCTGTTGCAAGGGCACGTTAATGACCTTGCATGCGAGGAGGCACTAGCCTCTCCAATAGACTCCTCAGATCGTGCGGCCTGGGGAACGGGTTTATGATTCAGCCATAAGCTTGCCCCCTGGCCCACCCACCACCTGCCCACTGCCTGCTCAGAAACGTCATCCTCCTACTCACTCACTCACTCACTCCTGCCCACATTGCCCCTCCTCTGGGTCAGCCGGCTTTGGCTGGCGCAGAGAAACGCAGTGCGGGCGCACCGAAACTGGCACTGCAGGCAGCGCTGATCTCTCTGTGTTGGTGCTAACTGAATAGTGTTGATGCTATGACGTAGCGTTGACGCTATAGAGCACTTGGGATTGCGCCCTGAGAAATAACCCAATTTATTGCTGCATTCTTAGGAAAGCCTCAGGTTCAGGTATCACAATGACAGCACTTCCAACCATGACATCACTTCTGGTGAGTCCCAGACAGGTTGTCATTATCAAAATATGTCCTGGTGCTAAAAGGTTTGAGAACCACTGCTCTAGGAAAACCCACTAAGAGTAGCTTTTGCTGTCTGCCAAAAAAAGCCCTTAGAAGACTGCAGATCCAGCAGGCCATTTTGTACATTGCTTGTCTTTGCCTCTAGGTTCTCCAGCCTATCTTAGCCAACTCTCTGCTGGAATGAGCATGCAGCAGCTCTTTGGGCATTCAAGCTTGCCTGACAAGATCAAAGGGTATGACATTTTAGCATGTGTCTTAGATACGATGTTTCTAATTGAAGAAACAAGTGTTTTTTCAGGAAAAAAGGAAAGGAAACACTGGAAAATGGAGGCAGGAAGAGATGTACACAAGCACAACTTTATCTGAAGGCAATCTTGTATTTGCATTGTATGGTTGAAAAATGAACGGGCCTAATACAGTATGACCAAACATTGCCCTTAAAGTTAGAATACAAGTCAACAACCTGATGTTTAAATGGTATAACTTCTACCTTTATCTGAAGAGTGTACCCTTACAAAGAGTTAAATGAATAATTATTCATTCTGTTCCAGTCTGGCCTTTGGCAGTTGGATTGGCCAACCTGATTTGCTTAGTTATCACATCTGATGCACCATGTTAGATGCCAAAGAGGTATCACAGCAGTATCTGTTGTAATCAGGTGATGAAACTGTTCTGGGTTTTTAAAAAATATGGGGAGCACATTATTTTGTGAAGAATGTTGTATTATGAAACATACTGGGCAGCACCCAGAACTTTGGTGCAGCAGTATTGGCCACCAGTAGAAGCGCCTTCTGGAAGAATTGTATCTATGCCAAACCTACCGTACTTACACAAGTGGAACTCTGTTCAAAGGAGGAGCTTTCAATGATGACATGTTGCTGTGCCAAAGCTCTGGATGCTGCCCACTAAAATAATACCTTAATATTGTCTGTGTTGTAGTCAATTTAAGTCTGTATACTTAACATGACAACAGAGGTCCCTTTAAGCTTAGTAAGGCAATTCTGACTGTAGGGGATGGCATTGCTATACTAAAAAAGCAGTGCTCTTGTACAGTACCAAAATACTTGTGTTTAACTATGGTTTGTTCCTCGTTGTTCTCACATGAGCACACGTTGGTGCTTTTAAAATTCATGCAACTGCATCTACTTAATAGTAAGAAGTACTTTGCTACTTACACTGGCACTTGTAAGTACTTCTTAACTTTACTATAGTAACATTATGAGGGTAAGTAAAGCATGGCTGTGTACTGCTATGCAGTACTACTTCCTAGCAAACCTTCTTGCATGTTTATACAGCAATAGAGGAATAACATGTATGCATGTAATAAGGATGATATGAAGAAACTAGTTTCAATGAGAAGCTACTTTTCATGTGAAATGAAACCAGATGTAATGCCTAAACCTGTAGGATGTGAAGAGTGTAGTCATGAAGAGATTGTTCAAACTGCTATAAACATGCTGATTATTTGGGTTAAAATAAATTAAGATCCAGGCCTCATTAGCATACTAGATAAATTTTGTAGAAATTCATAAGATACTAATGTCATTTACACAAACAATGCTGCTATGGGATGATTATTCTAATGATATTGTGAGAACAGAACAATTGCCCTACAGGCGCATTGTTGTGGAGTGTTACTGCCAGCAGGTGGTGCTGCAATCTAGGAAAGATCCCATAGCAGGTGTCCAGTGTAAAGTTCTAGTCTGTTCCCCCTCCCATGGCCATTAGCTGAGTTTGAGCTGTTCAGTTGCAGTGCTGTACATCTGCTGTGCATCTGCTGTATTATGCTTCTGCCTAGTTAACTCATTCCAAACTCTTCTGCTCCTGCCTCTTAATGGATGTGTATCTGTGTGTTTTACAGTATGACAACAGAGGTCCCTTTAAGCTTAGTAAGGCAATTCTGACTGCGTAGGGGATGGCATTGCTATACTAAGCCACTATAAGAGAAAGAAATGTATTTGGGCTGTATGTGGGCCTTAAGCTGGCAATGGATGACATGCAGATTTACCCAAAACTTTCTCATTGCTATTAAGATATATTTGACTCAGGATCATCTAGACAAAATAGGCTTTCAGCTGAACCCAACAAACTTGTAGTGTTTTTTATGTGTCATGCTTCATTTCCTAACCTGTCACTCAGAGGCTCGGAAGAGTATATGCTCAGAAGAGCATATACTTCCATACGCAAAGTGCTCCTGCACCTGCCACATTAATCTGCCCATACACCAGAATAGTCTTCAGATATTCTTCTCCAGGTGCCCCCTCCATCTGAGCTGGGGAGAAGGCCTTTCAGTTGTGGCCTTGTTTGTGGAATTCCCTCCCCAGACAGCCTTGCCAGGTACCAAGGCTGCTATCCTTTCAGTGTTAGGTGAAGACATTTTTACTCATCCAGACCTTTTAGTGTGTCAATTTGTGCTTCTGCATTTAGCTGCTTTTTAACATTGTGAAGGCTTTATGCTTTTCTTTGTAAACACAATATACCTTTTTTTAAAAAAAAGTGTTTAATTAAATTGTAATAATTCAGTGATTGGCACCTCCAGTTGGCGAGGGAAGATGTCTGCCTGAGGCTTTGGACAGCTGGTGCTTCTTGTAATAGAAAATTACTAGGCTAGTGAAGTTTGATGTAAGATACATACCCATCATTAGAATATTCTGTGATGAAGAGAACATGTTCAAGGTGTACCTTATTAGACAGGTAGAGTGCCACCTGTCTAGCTGCCTAAACTGTAGTAAAATTAGATGTACTGGAATAAAGTAGGTGTTATGATTCATTCCATACAATTCTGATCTCTAGACATGCAAAGAACAAATCTCAGGTTCTATGACTTTCTCTTCCACCATTCTCTGTGCTTGTAGTAAGAACCTAAGCATAATAATGTCCTATCTATTCTGAGGTGAATAAAGATTTGTCATATTCTGCAGGCCTTGGGCCTTCTTCCTACACTACACTTTTTCCTCCTGGTGTTGCATCAGAAGTCAGGCTTGTAAAATCCAAAAAGTGTAAAGAAGTTTCAAACTATCTTGAGTTGCATAATGGTAAATGAAGCTCCTCTTGACTTCTTGACATGCTAATATTGCACATGGAGATATGAATAAAATTATAATTTAAGAGATTTCTACTTCGCCTTTCCTCTGCCCAAGGCAGCTTACAATTATTAGAGGGGGGAAAATACAATACATTAAAATAATAAAACAAACTTCCTCCCTAAGGAAGTTCCTTCCTCCTCCTCCTCCCAAACTTCCTCCCTCCTAACTTGGGAGAAAGGCGGCACTTGCACGATCAGATGACCTAAGAGGGCGGGCCAGAACGTAAGGGTGAAGTTGGTCCCTTATGTAACCTGGGCCTGAACTGTGAAGGGCTTTAAAGGTCAAAACCAGCGCCTTGAATTGGGTCTGGAAAAGAAAGGGCAGCTGGTACAGCTGCTGAGGCAGCGTTCTGACAGAATCAAAGAGCCCAGCTCCCATAACCACGTTGGCAGCCGCATTCTGCACTAATTGTAACTTCTGAATCTTCTTCAAGGGCAGTTCCATGTAGAACGCATAACAGCAAACCAACCTTCTAGTCACTAGAACGTGGGCCACCATGGCCTTCCTCACGTAGTAATTTTATTCATGGAATTAAAACTGTGACAAAGAAAGATCTTGAAACCTGATATTGGACTGATTTGGACGTTAGCCCAAATACCTAGGTTGTGTGCTAACAGGAACAGCTTATTACAGGGACCTGGTATGGGGTCCAATATTAGCAGAGGTGGAATTCTGTTAAACCGTTCCCATTGCAGCAAAATGCTAGGTATGACACTGTTGGAGCTTGAGGATGATAGACCTATGTTAAAACTTGGTTGTCTCAATCTCCTTTCTTTGGATTTGTAAAGCTACTGGTATGGGGGCAGATCCTAACTTTGGATCTCTTTTTTTAGAGGGAAGTGGCTTCTCTAGGTGCAAGAGATCTGACACTTTCTGCGGAATGCAGGTGCAGGACTTTGGAAGCCATGTTTTTCTTGCCAGTACTGTGACCATGCGTCTCAGCCTTACAAGCACATCTCTCAAAACAGCAAGGAGCCCAGGCTTTGGTTTAACTTTTGGCAGCCATATTCGTGGCAGGCAACATTTGTCAAAGGAGCATTGAATTAAAATTGAGCAGCTAGGTTCTCCCTGTAGCCTGGCTGAGGGATTGACAGCTCACTAGCTGGTTCAAGATGAGAGGTTATGGCTCGTATTCTTGGGAGGAAAAAAAACTACCAGAAATAGCTTCTGTTCATGGAGCTTCTAACCCTTGTGCTTGGCTGAGCAATGGCCTGCAAGAGCTTGGCAGACAAGGGAAAATGGAACACTCAGCCAGACAGGGTGCTTACAAGCCCTGTGTGAGCCCTTTCTGGCCCTGACTCATTTTTGTCTCGCTGCTACTTCACAGAACTAAGTGACTCCTTGGTCCTAACAAACTCCTAGCTGGGCCAGCCAGATTCACTCTTCCAGTAAATTCCTAGCTGGCCAAAAGGTGCCCTGGCCCTAAATGGGCAGTGTGGCTCCTTGGCTTCTAAGGCTCATCACCCACTTTCTGGATTGAGTGCCCCAGCTCTGGTGTCTGCACTCATCTGTGCTCAGCAGCTGGATTGAGAGCATGCCAGGTCAGCCAAGGGAGGGTTACGCCTCTCGGGCTCTGCAGCCACTTGGATTAAGGGGCTATGCGGATTTACTCTTTGCTCTTGCTTCAATTCCTCTCCCTCCGACATTCTGCATAGAGAACATGCAAGCAATGCAGAGCAAACTAGGTCATCTCAAAGGGACTTTGTGCATCTGTGAGATTCTCTGGGGGAGGCCACTGGCTCTCCCAGCTCCTGCTCACAGCATTATTGCCTTTTGCCTTCCTTACCAAGTCATACTGCTTTCTCCCCTGGATCTTGTAAAGGGATGTGATTAGCACAGGCGGCAGATGGGGAATTTCTGTGAGCTCCAAATGCCGCCTCCTGATGAGTACTTCGATGACACTATTCCAGTGCCCAGTTCTCCTCCTCCTCCTTCTCCCAGGCAGACAGACTCTGCAAGAAGCAACTTTCTGCTGGTTTGAGCCTCGCATACCAGGGTCTGCAGCAGGACATGGAACTTAGACCGCCTCTAACATTCATCTCTGGATTTAACTGCTGCTTTCCATTCGGCCTGGCAGAATCATGGATTTACAGATCAAGCTGGCTATGATTCCCCAGCATGAACACAGGGAACAAATCCATAACCATCCATCTGTCCAATGGCATTAATTTCAGCATGTACATGTATCAGGTAAGCAGGATACCCCTTAGAGCGCCTGTTCACCGTAGTTCACCTTTTTAGACAGTACAGACATACTCCAGACTCTTGAATCAAGTGCTGCTCAGGCCTGATCGAATGCCACAAATACTATAGTCTCCCCGCCCCCGGCAAGTTCTACTTCTTCTTTTCAGGGCTTACATTTGGGAATGACATCCTGCTTGGTTTTGTTCCTGATAAGAAATGGAAACAGTGAGGCTATTGGCTGCTCCAAAGATGTTCAAGGGGGCCATCCAGCATTAAATGCAATTAGTGTTATTGATAATTCTGCCAGCAGTTGGGGGGGGGGGGACACACGTTTTCCTAAGGAGCTCACTGAAAAGAGAGCATGCCTGTGAAGCGTATTCTTACATGCTGGGATCCTTGTGCATAAGCAAAAGGACACATGACCTTTGCGACCTACTGTGTTTGAGTCATTTCAAGCAGAATGATTGCCTTTTATTTGTGTAGTTATCCAGGATAGCAGAAGTTTGATCTGTTGCCTTGACATTTTTTAAAACATGACCATATGTAGAATTGTTATTTAAAAATAAAATCTTCCAAAATCTGCGTTTGAATGTTTTCCAATTCTTCCTACTCCCAGGGCAAGTACCATGGGCTGGTTCAGATGCTGAGTAGTATCCAAAACAGTCCACTACTAATTTACTTTGCATCTCCTGTTTCCTTGCTGGATGTGGTGGCGGCAATTAACAGGACATTGTAGGGAAGCTCATCTATCCAGGAATATGTAGAGGTATAGAACCAGTGAGACAGGTCCCACCTGAGTTCAAACTGTGCTAGTCCCAGAGTAACTGAGGCATGGCTGGTAGTGTTCCAAGTGGTGTCTGCAGCCGGAACTCATACTGCCTCCAGAGATGCAAGTGTTTCCAATATAGGCTAGTTTCATGAAATACCAGTACCACTTAACATTTTTTGATTATAAGAATATTAATGGCCATCCTGTTGCCATTGACAAGATTTCAGAACTGGTGACGAAGAGGGAACTACAAGGATATGTATGTGGTGGCATATGTGTGTATGTTTTGGATTATGTCGTAGTCTTTCTGCTCTTGTGAACTATAGAGCACAGTAGCAATAATACCATAGAAGCTTGAAACTAGAATTCTGATTTGTGAGAACATAACTTGTAAAAATGAATATTTGTATGCCCATTAGGCTAATTATTCTCTGTGAGGCAAAGTCAGTTGCACTGATTGCTTCTGTATCTATTTCTATTCACAAAATAAGCCTGGCAGAAGCAGTAATTCCAATTAGGTGCCTATAATGAGAATAAAATCACAGATGGACTGAATTTTGTTCCTTAGGTTATTCTGGAGGCAAATGATTTGTGCTTATTTTTTTTAAAAAAAAGATTCACACAATTTACAATTGTATTTTGTTATTTATGGGGGGAATTTCTGTGACCTCGTAACAAATTAGATAATTTTTGCCCCAAGGGTGTAAGGGATGAGAACCTGTTCCCATTTGATATATTAATGGTTAGAAAACATTTTAGCACTGGGACCCACTGTTTAGAATGACAATCTGTCTGAGACATATCAGAAGTGATGTCATTGTGACATCAGAGCCTGCTGCTTTTCTGATAATCCAGCAATAAATTGGGTTATTTTTCAGCCATTTTCAAATAACAAAGTCAATTGGAATGAAAAAAGCACAGTTTGAGAAACACTGCTATATATAATACATGACATTTGATACATTGAATTGTATAGGGAAGCAAACTGGAATTGCATACAGATTGTGGAGTTCAGACATAATATGCTTCTAATGACCAACTGTGTTCTAACTTTGAACAGCCTCTTTCTACATCATCTGCAGTTTGTGCATCATTTAGGTTTTTACGAGTTCTTAACTGAGCCAAGATTAGGCTTCCCTGTTTCACTTTCTAATCCATTTATAGGTGTCCCTGCCTAATCTGGAAAGCTAATCTGGCTGTGCAATTCAAGAGCTCAAGGATCAAGGCCTAATCTAAAATGTCTGGAAAGAGTGTACTTTCAGTGACTTCAGGATGAAGAAACTAGTTAAACATTACCATATGACAAGCTTCCTCCAATGTGCTCTGACAACATAAGGTTACACATTGTTTAAGATGGTATATACTTTATAGCTCTGATTTTAGAAGTCTGAAAATTTGCAATTGTGGAATTAAACTTTTGACAATAAAAGAAACTAATCCAGAAATGATCTTTTGACAATAAAAGAAAATAATCGAGACTAAAGAAGCAATGAAATAATAAACCAGTTGATCTCAAAGGTGTGGTAGCCTCTTGTCCTGCTGCAAATTAAATTATTGGGTTTTAGAATAGGAAACTAAGTCAAACCATTGGTTGGTTCATCTAGCTCATTCCTGTCTACAGGGGCAGCTCAAGCATGAAGCAACTATTTGCTTGCTGCCTTCTGTGCACCAGAGTCAGTGAATAACTTGTCTGCACATGACTGCTTATGATGACTAGCAGGGACTTGCCAGAGTTTTAGTCAGGTGCTTTTCCCAGCCCTACCTGAAGGTAGCTGCAGCCATGTAGGATGGTTGTAGGCTCATTCTTCCTCAAGAAAAAACTAGGTCATATACACCTAGTGCTGCCATAGTGGCTGAGATTTCCTGGTTCAAATCTTGTTCCGCTATGAATTCTCACACCGTAGGCTTTGGCAAGCCACTTCCTCTCAGCCTCAGCTTCCTAACTGCAATACAAGGATAATACCTTACAGACTTGCTGTGAGGACATCAAGCAGCTACAAGGGAAGTACATTGTACAGAGAAATGGCTATGCAAGTGCTAAGTCTATAGGATAGTCTGTTGAGTGCCTAAATGGGATATCACAGGCTCCCTCCCGCAAGCATTTCTGAACTTTGCAAGGAAGAGTGGGATTTAAGCAATGCATATCCTTGCCTTTGGGCAGATGTGAATTCAATGATCCTTACTGCAGCTTTTAACCTTGTGAGTGAATTGCTGTGTAAGCCATGATTCCAGAGGACTCCGAAGCCACCACTGTTCTCATGTTATGCAGATAGCACCAAGTGGGCTAGACTGAGTAGTTTGAGCAACATGTCATGCAGACTCTTTGCAGGTGTTCTAGAAAAATAACTGGAAAACTGTTCTGAAGGTTTCTTCTCAGGTTTCTCCTCTACCTCTTCTCATTTGCATACTGCTTCAGCAAGTCCAAGCTTCAGCTAAAAGCATGAACAAATTAGTTTATTTCCCTTATTTTTGCTTCTTTCTATTTTTGCTTCCTGTCCTCAGGACACTTCTCAGTCTTGGAAATGAAGATTGTTAGGTCCTAGCCCTAGTCAGTTAGGGCTAGGAAGATCAGTGGGAGATACGGATCAATTATCATGAACTTGTGGATGGTAGATCAATTATCATTAAAGTCCCCCTACCTTACATTCTATTACACTTCAAATAAACAGGAAATAAAACATAAATCACAATCCAGGAAAAAGCTATGCTTCTAGCAAGGAGTTTAATTTGTAATGGCTGGGGTCATCTGATGGGAAATGTAAAGAATAGCAAAGGAAGGAGAGAGAGTGGATTTGGAGAGGGGGAAGAAGAATAGTCGAAAGTGAATCAAGGTTTGGTGCTAGCTGGCTATAAAAAAGATGTGGTACTTTAGATTCCTAGTTTGGCTGTATCAGCCATTACCATAAGTAGGGATGGGTGATACGTTTTCCAAAATTTCTTGATTAAAATAGCAAATGGCAGTGTTATGTGTTTTTATCCAAATTTTTATTAAAAAATGTACCAACAGTGCAATAAATAAGGGTGAATGGCCCTACAAAGGCAAGCAATCACTGCATACACACCCCAACCCTAAATGATATGCTCAGAAGTTTCCGAGTTGCACTCTGGTTGCTGCTTGGAGGATTAAGAAACTGCTGCTTACTACTTCCACATTCCATTAAAGTCGCCCCAGCATACACTGTGAACTATGAACATGTGTTTGTAGTTTTAGCAAACTTCCTCCTGTTTTTGCCCCTCCACCTCCTGATTCCTTGTTGAAAACTATTGTGGATTCCTCAAAACTATGTGAAAAATAAACAAAAGTGGTGTTATTTTTATGAAATTGACTTAAATTTGTGTCGCTGTGTCAAAAATAAGCAAAAGTGCTATTTCAAGATTTGATCTAAATTTTGTTTTATGTAACATTTTGAGTAGAAATTCTCATTATTTAGCATTCTGGCTTGATCACTGAAAAAAACCATCCCTAACCATAAGGAAGACTCTGCAGTAACTTTTATAAGCAAGCAAGAGAAAAGATTAGCACATCAAAAGGCTCATGTAATATCTTTCAGAATACATGCCATTTCTAGATTAGTCACCTGGATTCAAGCCATTCTTCTGCCATGGATTCCTCATTGTGGCTTGGAGGAGATGTGGTCAGTTTCAGCTCATCAGCTATACATTTGCAAATTATGGTGGACTTGCCTCACAAGATTACGACCAAGACAGTAAAAAATGGCAAATCAAGTGCTATATAAAAAGTAATATTAAGTAGACCTCCTATCTACTAAAGGGGGTTTAGAAATAGAGAGAAGAGAAACAGAATTTTTGATGAGTGTGAATTTAGTTTTGCAGACTTCAATGCTAACAATACTTGAAAAATAATTGTTTTGGGTTTAAAGCAGACAAGAATGTGAAGCTGGAGATGTGCATCTTTGCAGTGTCCCTTCTTAGACTGTTTCATGTAGCTGGATAGGGAGAATGCCATATTTTTCAAAATATATCTGTTTAAAAAAAAGGAAATGTATACACATTCGCTGATGCTATCTTGTGGGATAGGGGAAATTACTACCAAAATTAGACGAATAATTCACTAGATAATTCAGAATACCACGATTGATGGTATTAAAAACCACCAGGTGTTCCTAGGAGAATTAACAAGGCTATACTCCTCTGCCTGTCTCCCAATAAAGTCAGACAGTCTTTAGTGGAGAGGGGTTGCAGTACAGAAAACCCAAATCTATAAGAAGATCACTATTGTTTTTTTTTTACAAACCTTGTTTAGTAGCACTGTTCTCTAATGCACCCTTCCTTTTATTAATAACAAATATGTTAGCTTGGTGTATGAGGGGAAGGTAGTCTTGTACGTTGCAAGGACCTTGTTGTGTGCATAGTGTAGCTCTTGTGCACTCTGCACACTGGGATCCTTTCCTCTTCTCTCCCCACCTCCAGATAAATTGAACCTGGATAGTACAGTGTCAGGGGCAACCCATTCACTTATATGAGAGAAAGTAAATGGATGCACATGGACCCTACCACTGAAGTAGGGGCTAACTGTATGCCATTCCTCTGCTGACCCCAGCACTGAGAATCCAGTTATTTCATTCATATAACCCTATGGAATTTGTTCCTTGGTCCCTGTGCTGGAATACAGGCTTCTGTGCGCGTGTGCACGCGCACTCTCTCTCTCTCTCTCTTATTTTTCCTGAATCCTTAAGAGTCCTACATCTCATATACATGTATTCAGGCTATGCCCCCAGTGTTTCAATCAGAAACAGACTTGCAAAATTGGTTTTTTTTAATTCTGTGGTATACAGAATTCCTACGCCAAACTCCCAAGCAGAAATAATATAATACAAGTTGACTGCATAAATACTGTTCTCTTGTTTGAATTCAAAGCTCAGGAATTATGGCAGGCCCACTCGGTTTCCTTTGAGCTATTTCAAATGCTCTGCCAATGATGAAATCTCAGTTCAGTACTGTAGAGGTTGCTTCCTCAAGTGTTTCACATGGGTGGACTCTCAGCACAGTTCCTATTTTGATCCCCTGTTTTGACCTGCGTGGTTCATTCTCGCTACAGCTGTGAATTCTAACTAAGCATCTTAAGTAAGCAATTAATGAGACTTTAAGTAGCAATCTATACACACTTACTTGGGAGTAAGTCCCATTAAACTCAGTGGGGATACTTCTAAGTAAACATGCATAGGATTGCACTGTTAGTCAAGATACTGCTGTTGGAAGAGCAGGTAATCCATGATGCAAATTTGAGGAAGAACAAAAAGGCCCTTATTTCTGCACTGCTCTGATACATGTATGGCACTAGATGCTGTTTTACAAACACAAGATACTCTTGACTGCTAGCATATAACTGTCTTAACTGATTCGAATGAAATGCTTTACCTGCTGTTTTTGTGGTTACTTTAATTTGAGAAAAAGAAGAGCTGGTGACAAATCTTCCCCAGAAAAGGATTTGTGGTGGTACCGACACGGCCTTTTGGGTTTTGTATTGGGATTGTGAATGGCTTTGCTTTGAACATTGTACTTACCTTTTGGCAGAAGAGAGCAGAAATAGGAAACCTACTTCTAGACGACCTCTGATTTAGAACTGTGATTGTTTTGCAGGAATTTGCTACACTGACCAGGGAACTCAATGCTTGTCGAGAGCAGCTTCTGGAAAGGGAAGAGGAAATATCGGAACTGAAAGCAGAGCGCAATAACACAAGGGTGCGTAAATCATGCGTCTCAGCCCTGAAGACATCCATCCCAAATCTAGAAGAAACAAAACTACAATATTCTTTCATGGGGAGTAAAAGACATACTGTACAGTATAATCCTATGCATGTCTACTCAGAAGTAAGTCCTATTGTGTTTAATGGGGCTTACGCCCAGAAAAGTGTGCATAGGATTGTACGAGGTAAGCACAATGTAATCAATCATCATGCATGCGTCCCAGCTTTGTCATCCAGGGCGTGCATGGATGGTCTATGGACCTTCCCTTTCAGTAAAGTTTATGGGCTAGAAAGCTTACTGTGGAATTTCCCACCCAATCAGTTGAATATGATAGGAGGCTTGCAGTCTTGATTGAATAGGTAGGATTTAGCATAATATCTATAAAATCCAATTTAATTTCTGTAAAACATTGCTATTGTTTTTCATTCTTATTACAGTATTGCTTGTTTTTATGCTTACAAAGGCATTTCAGCACTGTTAAAACAGTCTTTGTGCTCGACCCCCAGGTTTGCTAAGGAATCTTGCTATTTCTTGTGTAAATATTTTTCCAGACCTCTCTGCATGTGTCACCTACACTCTCATTTGGACCTTGCTAGGTCATTGCTGCACCCTGATTTCCTTTTCTCATCACCATTTTTTTGATGGTATGCCCTTGCATTGCAGGAAAGATGACTTAAAGTTTCTCTTTAACTGTAGACCTGGGGTAGTATGAAGCACAGGGAAATGCTAGAGTAGGCTCAGATCCCTCATTTATACCTCTCCTAGTTTAATTCTTTTTGACTGCTGTGCCCACATTTTATTACCTCTCTCTTTGGAACAAATACGAGCACCATTGATCAGGTTCTTAAAGGAACAAATTGGTTATGTATAGGCAGTGGGATGTAAGTGATAAATGCATTTACCACGTATATAATTTTAGTTGCAGCAACTCATGAAGTTTTGCCTATTGGACCCATTGGACCCAGAAATAACCTATCACTTTTCCAAAATACTTTACTTATGTTCCATGTGATTATTTTCTTAAACATCAAACTTGCTTCAGGTGCATGTTCAGATTAGCTTAGTTCAATAAAGCCAGAGTCTGTTTCTGATGTAGGCAGGAGACAGACTGTTAAGAGAGCTGTAAATAATTTGAGAGAGACACTGCCTTCCATGGTGCCCGCATTTTTTTTTTTGTCATTCCACAATTGCTAATGGTCAAGCAAATTTTTACAAAACCCTGTTTATCAGAGGTAAAAGTTGAATGAATAAATGATAGCGATCCCTCTTTCAAAATGACTTCAACTCCCTGAAGGCTTTCATCTGCCTGTAGCCATGAGAAGTCTGAGTAATTTGTGTAGGCTTTTTAGGGCTCAAGCCTATCTAACTTTTCAGCCCTGATGCAGCAGTATCGGAGGGATGTGCGCTGCATCCCATGGTGGTGGGGACAGTCATGGAGGCCTCTCAAGGTAAGGCAATGTCTGTTCCCTTATGCCTGCATTGCATCTGCATCGGTGCTGAAAAGTTGCATAGGATTGTGCTGTTATACTATTTTTGCTCGGAACAATCCTTGTCCCCTTATTTGTCCACTGCATTTACAAATAGCTTCATATTCCTCATTCATTGGGTTCTGAGAGTTGAAGCCTCCCCATACTGGATAAATAGGCCACTAGCACAGTAATGACATTAGAAAAGTCAGAAATGGTACTCCTTATCTTCGGTGCAGAAATGGGCTGCCAGTAAAGCCTGGCCATCTTTTGATAATGTTCTAATTTGATGCCAAATTAGAGGGCAGAGAAGGCATTTCTTACCCTGCATAGGCTCTGAATGAGAAATAAACGGAGCTACTCCATCTTACAGCTTCTGTTGGAGCATCTGGAGTGCCTGGTCTCAAGGCACGAACGCTCTCTGAGGATGACTGTGGTGAAGCGGCAGGCTCAGTCTCCGTCTGGTGTCTCCAGTGAAGTTGAAGTTCTGAAAGCTCTGAAATCTTTGTTTGAACACCATAAAGCATTGGATGAGAAGGTGAGGCTTGAGTTGGTACTGGTCTTGATAATGAATGCCTGGCTTCAGCCAAACAAGTTGATTTCAGTCTCAGACCTTTGAGTCACAAGGCCGAATAGCCCAAGTGCTACCTTTTGGCCAGCATTTTCCTACAAGTCCCTACCAAACGTCAGATTCCTTTTTATGAATGACCACCAGTAGACTGAGCCAAGGTGTGTACTTTAGAGAGCTCTTGTGTCTTAATGCTTTACGTCCTAGGAAGGTGTTGTGAGGATTGAAATCAAGAAGCTGCTCCTTTGAAGGGACTTTTCCCTTCCCACCCTATCCTAATCCCTTCCCTTTGAATTAAGAATGGCTCCCTCTCTTGAAGTCTTCAGCAAGGACTCAAGACCTTGCTTTTTAGGAAGGCATTTGAATGAGTGGTTGGCTGGCATTTTTAATGAAATGGTTTTTAACCATGGTTAAACCATGGCTTACTCATAAATGGTTGGTGATCCGGTTGTTTTCATCTGTTCTTATCCTGATTTTTAATGTTTTTATTCTGCTTTAATATTGTTTTTATATATTTACTGTAAGCCGCCTTGAGTCCCCTTCACTGTGGGAAAAGGCAGGGTAGAAATCTTTTAAATAAAATAAATAATAAATGTGTTGTATACCCAGTGAATATTGTTTCATGTGCTAACTCATAGCTCCTCTATATCAGACAAAGCCCTTTTGTTATCCTTATTTGCTTATCCTATTATTACAACCAAGTTGATATATTGATATTTCAGGCCTTACATGATACACACTTAATTAGGTTGCCTCCACTGAGGGGCAATGTGTGTCCACTGTGATGTTACTTATGCAGCTGGCTGCTGGAGTTGCATGTCATTTTTGTCAACTCTTCTGCCACATGATGAGAGAAGAATGACTAGGTTGAATTATCTGTGTTATAAGCTAAACTTGTTGATGCAAGACATTGTTAAATATGGGGCCTTACGCCAGAAGTTTTCAAACTGGGGTGTTGTGATGCCCCAGCCTGAAAGCCTCTACTCCTTTTCCTTTAAGAGGCAGGTGCAATGCAGTGACGGGCTGAATTGCCTTACCTGTTGCCTTGCTCTGCTCCGGGAGCTGCAGGAAGTCTTGTAGAAGACTCCACTGGGCTCCCCAACATTGTAATGAAGAAAAAGGCGATTGCGACCCACTCCTGGATCCCGGGGATTGCGTTGCTGCCTTTGTCCCGCCCCCACAAGCACTTACAGTGGCTCTGAGAGCTTGAGAACCACTGTCTTAGGCTCATAGATTACAAGAAGCATTTCATAGGGCTGTGCTTCTACTCTGCCTTTGAAAAATAAGATTCTTTTCCCATTGCATACTTTCAGGTCAGAGAGCGCTTGCGGGCAGCTCTGGAACGAGTAGCTACACTAGAAGAGCAGCTGTCCAGTGCCCACCAGCAGGTAAATACGAGGCTTTGGATTTTAGTGTGGATTTAACAGATTTTTTTTTTCAAAGAACTGAAGCTATTGATTTATCAAGAATATGTGTGGCTGAAACCAGTGTAAATTTCTGTAGAAACATAAAAAAATGAACACCTGATGTTATATAAGCACAAAGCTCTGTTTACTTTGTGTCATTTTGTGTCCGGGTGTTTTCCACATCATCTCAGCAGTTAGAAAACTAGCTTTTTTTTCTCAACCCCATGTGGGCAGACATACGTACACTATATTCTAAGTCAGAATATTAGAGTGCAGAATATTAATTATTAGAGTGCTCATTTTCCTATCCAATCACATCAGGTTTATTAAGGCTCAAAAAAGAGTATCTGTTTTTGTAGTGGAGGAAAAGACAGATGTTTTTCAGGGACCTGTGCTGGGATGCCATTGGGTCAACCAGGTTGGGCAATGGCTGAAGGCCCTCCTGTCTGGGCTGATCTCTGAATCCTCAGCAGTGGCGTTGTGAGGGGGAGTGTGTGGGGGGGGTGAGCCGCACCAGATGACACGCACACGTGTGTGTGTGATGCGCACAGGCCAAAATTTCTAAAATCGTGGTTTTAAAAGATAATACAATCATGCTATATACCGTTTGGAAGTGGAATTTCACCCTGTATTCAATGAAAAAACAACGGAGTGTAATATCTTAATTCTATCAAGTTATGGCCAAAAAACTAAAAACAATACAACTTTTAATGTAAAAAATTAACCCCTGCTAACTGGACAAGAGGCACTTTTTCCAGTGGTGTTCCTCTTATATTTAGCAGGGGGAGAGTAACTGTCCCTCTTCACCCCTGCGCAGTCTTTCTAGTGGCTGTTGCTGGCGGTCTGCCTTTTTTTAGATTGTGAGCCCTTTTGGGACAGGGAGCCATTTAACTTTATTATTACTATTTGCCTGTAAACCGCTTTGTGAACTTCGTGTTGAAAAGCGGTATATAAGTACCTGTTTGATTGATTTATTTATTTTTTAAATCGCGGAATAGTACCATTCCATTTTAATGGAATAATACCATCATGTTATATACCATTGGATGCGGAATTTCACCCAGAATTCAATGTAAAAACCCAGAGTGTAATATCTTCATTCTATCAAAAGTTATGGCCAAAAACCTAAAAACTCAAAATACAACTTCTTATGTAAAAAAAGTTTTTTTTTACTGTGGGTTAAACTGCTGACCTCCTGCTCTGGGTGATGCAAACTCTAGTGATGCCACTGATCCTCAGTACCAAAATTGGCAGTAACATCCAATGTTCCATCAATGGGTGGGTGGGAGGGGCCATGAAGAGCCTAGTGGAGGATCTTGTCCAAGGATTTACAGCAAGGATTTACAGCAAACTGGTGCTGGCATTGCAATGAGGGCCATTTTATAATAGGGACCTGCTTTAGAAGTGTTATAAAGTTTGGTTGCAATGTCAGAAGATTGATAATGCAGGTCACAACCTGTCCTATGATCTCGTTTTCTATCTCCTGCCCTCTCATCTTAGAGGAGTGTCTGAGGGAGTGGGCTGGTACGTATGGGAGAAGGTGGTAGAATATCTAAATATCTGTTGAATATTTACTGTGCAGGTCAATTCTCTCCAGCAAGGCCTCTCCCAGAGGGAAGCTCCTGTGGGAGAAGATGACAAAAGAACTGATGTCAAAGAACCAGGGCAGAAAGTTCTTTGGAAGGTGAGAATTATTTTTTTTTGGAACTGAAAGGCATAGTCTGATACTGCAGGTATTATTTATCTGCTGCTATGAGATAAGAATGAGATGACAATGAGATAAGAATGAGAATTCCAGGAGTTTGGGAGTGCCATCCTGCCTACGGAGTAAGTTCTATTTTCCTTATTGTTTTTGAATGCTGCAATAATAGGCAAGCTGAATTAGTGCTCACCTTAAATTCTAAATTACATCTGACTAAAAAATGTTTGTTCCCAGGAGGCATCAGTGCTATACTAACAACCCCACATCTCTTGTTATATTGTTGGAGTAGAGAATAATTGAAACACCCAAGTGCTGTTATGTTGACAGGCAGGAAGATAATTTCTAGAGGTGTCCGTGGCATGTGACTGTGCGTTCGCTGATCTGGTGCTGTGTTGCATTGAGAGTTGCATATCAGATACATACTTCTTTGTTACATGACTTCACAGAGACTCCCTAATGGCTCTATACACCCAGATGATGAGGCAAGTCGGACTGTGGAACTAAAGGAGCTTCTAGAGAAGCAAAACTTTGAGCTAGCACAAGCGAAAGAACGAATAGCTGCTCTGGCTGCTAGTGTTGCTGAGCTGGAAGAAGATCTGAGCACTGCCAGGAGAGACCTAATCAAATCAGAAGAAATGAGCAGCAAGTACCAGAGGGACCTACGAGAGGTTAGAGAGCTCCATTTCAGCAATGTAAATTATGTCGTACAGAGGAATCTGAATCAACTTGAAACCTATCTTAGTTTCCTTAGGTGTAGCAAAGGAGTACAGCATTCTGCTAGCAAAGAACAAAGTCTGTTTTATTTATATTTTATTTTAAAACACAATTTACCATGTCTTTCCACCATTATGGGGATCTGTCTCAAACATTTATGTCATAAAAAGGAAGCACTAAATATTGGGCTTGGCTTCTCGTAGTATACTTTAGGTCTTTCCCTCCCATGCCACTCCCATGCTGTAATTTATGCAGAGTTCTGTTGGTCTGAGGATCATATATGCTCCATGGTGAGATTCTTCATGCTTCATGCTCCCAGGCTTTGGCACAGAAAGAAGACATGGAGGAAAGGATCACCACCCTGGAGAAGCGCTATCTGGCAGCCCAGAGAGAAGCCACTTCAATTCATGACCTCAATGACAAACTGGAGAATGAGCTGGCCAACAAAGAGTCTCTCCATCGCCAGGTAATGAGCTCTGATGCCATGCCACCTGGCATACCAATGGTATTTTGGCTGATGGGCGCATGAGTGATGGGATCTGCCTTTGAATGCCCACCTTGCCCCTTCAGAGCATTCTGCCTGGATATCCCTTCTGCCTCTTCTTATAGTTCCTTCGCAGAATAGTACTGTACGTCTTTGCCTTTATTCTTGTATCCTCCCCTCAACTTGACGGTAGACTGTCTTTATATAATACTGTGGGGTAATGTGGAGACTGCAGGCCCGGATTTGTCTTACCTGTCAGTTACTGCCCAGAACTGGACAATATTAAAATGTTATAAAGCATTTGTGGTAATGTACTGTCTCAGGCTATCGTTTTGTTTGGTGCACAGTTTCTTTAGGTAGAGTTCACAGGATGTGCAACCACAGAACCAGGGACCCCTTTAACTCTCTCTTGAATATATGCATCGGAGAGTGTGTCCATCGCAAACTGAAGCTGTGTTTAGCTGTCCCAGCTCCTTATGCTCATTGCTGCTGTTCTGCATTGGTCCACAGTGTGAGGAAAAGGCACGACATCTCCAGGAGCTTCTAGAACTGGCAGAGCAGAAACTTCAGCAAACAATGCGAAAAGCGGAGACTCTGCCAGAGGTGGAGGCTGAGTTGGCTCAAAGGATAGCAGCACTCACCAAGGCAAGTGCACATCAGGGAATGGCATCAAGGCTCAGGGTACAAAATGGGTTCTGCGTGTATATCTAGAACCTTGAATTCCTCTGGAGAAACAGACTTGTTGAAACAGACCTGTTTGTTTCATGTTACGCTCCAGAGCTAACAGTGGTGCACATTGCATTTTCCCTATCCATTCTATCCCTACAACAACTGTGTAATGTAGGTTAGGTTAAGCTTCATCACTATATTAATCTAGAGTTTCTTCAGTTCTGGTCTGACACTTGGACCATTAACCATACCGACTGTGTTAGTACCTATTTCTCTTTTCTCTGCATGGACTGGGGTAAGGGGATACCATAGCCCAACTGCTGCTCCTTTAAGATGGACGCCACTGCTAAGAACTTGTTTTAAGCTGGTCATGCTGGTTTTTTCATAGGTGTATTTATGCGCACAAAGTATTTGAAGGTTCAGATTGAATCCCAAGGATACATAAAATACACCCTGTCCTGTTAATTTGTCATGACATCAAACTCTACTATGCTCATATGGACATGTTTAAGAACAGAGTCCATAAAACAATGACTAGCTGAAGAAATTAACTTGCTCTCATAATGCCACCTCAATGAACTGGCGCTGCCTGCAGAGAGCGGCGTCTTCAAATAATTCAAAGGTGTTCTGGAGAATAGTCTCGGGCCCCTTCTCGTCACTGGATGTGAAGTCTATAAGCCTTTGTGGGTGAAGCATTTTGAATCTTGGCTTTTTGACCTCCTTATCAGGGCACCTGAGCTTGATCACATAATTCCAGAAAGAGAGCCACCGTGGCCCACAGTATCTACTGAGAAAGTGGCGGCTCTTATTGGCTTATTAAAGAATGGCAAAGCTGCAGGGCCCGAAAAAATACCATCGGAGATTATCAAGGCAGCACCCCAATATGATTGGGCAGCACCCACTCATCAATGAGATGAGTGGGCATCTTATCTAGCTGAATTGTTCTCTTGGATAGACAGAACCAGGATTGTACCAGCATCATGGTTACAATCCCTGATCGTGCCCATTTTTTAAAAAGGCGACAGAAATTCATCTCCGGACTATCGACCAATAAGTCTCCTTTTTCCAGGGGAAAGGAGACTTATTGGTCGATAGTCCAGAGATGAATTTCTGTCGCCTTTTCCCAGGAACTGTATGGCTCTCTCCTTTTAAAAAGACTGACCACTTGGATGATGGATAACAACATCCTAGGGGTGGAGTAAGCTGGTTTTAGAGCTGGTAAATCTGGGCTTGACCACTGTCTAGTCCTAACCCACTTAGCGGGGAAATATTTAGATAAACCACATTCTAAACTATATGTAGCCTTTCTAGACCTGAAGGCCTCCTTTGATTCTGTTAACAGAAATTTGCTATGGTCTAAACTATCCACAGAGCCTTGGTTATTGTTTCTAATTAGGAAACTCTATTCAAACACCTCAAGCCAGGTCAGGGTAAATTCCCTGGGTGAACTCTCGGAACCCTTTCCAACCAACAAAGGAGTAAAGCAAGGTTGTGTCCTCGCACTGTTAATAAATTAAATAAGTTTAATTTATTTATTAACAACCTAGCCCCTTTCATGCTAGATATAGATTCTCATTGCCCAAAACTTAATCAACGTCGAATACCTGTATTATTATATGCCGATGACATGGCACTACTTTCGCAGACGTGTGTTGGGCTAAAGCGGCTCTGATTGCAAGGTGTATTCAGTATTTCTCAGATAATGATTTGCAGTTAAACTATGTGAAATCCAAAATCTTAGTATTTGAAAAGCGTTGGAAACATCGCTCATGGGTTTTCAAAGGAAAGGCTATCCAACAGGTTAAAAATCTTTAAATATTTGGGACTTCCATTATAGGTTGTCTTGGGCCCCCCAGTGAAGGCCCACTCTTAAATCAGCCAAACCTTCTACACAGGGCATCTTGTGCTTTTTTTTACGCAAGAGGTAACTCTTACATCTCTGCGTATCTTCAAAGCCAAAGTTGCAGCCCAATTACTCAGCGGTGTACACATTTGGATCTCAGCCCTCAATAAAGTGGTTGAAAAAATCCTTTCTACTTTTCTATACAAGATATTTGGATTACTGCATTGCGTTCCATATGCTGCACTTTGTTTGGAGGCTGGGCAATATAGGCTCGAATTCTCAACACGGTCCAGATTAGTTAGCTACTGGTTTTATATCTGTTTCAATGTGGGTAATAACCCATTGATTTAGGACCTCATCTCTGACCCCTGGCTTTACTCTGGATATAAACGCTTCATCGATAAGCTAAGATCGATTGGCATACCAGTGGATTTGATGGATTTGAGTTAATTAATAACTCATTAATGTGATCCAGAAAGATTACCCTCTCAAGAATGAAAGATATTGAATATCCAGATCTACTTGCCAATGCCAATGAAACTTGTTCACCTTTACACTTCCAAATTTATCCATCTCCAGGCCAGTGTCCAAGGTTCCTTTACATTGTGGATAACTCTTAACCTGACGTGCTTACACCCTTGTTCGAGGCAACGTATTTCTAACTTGAGAGCTTGGGCTGAAATTTAATAAAAACTCCCAACACGGTATGAGCTGTCAATGCACGCTGGGTACCAGTGAGTCCTTGACTCACATTGTTTTCCACTGCCCACTCTATACGGAGCTTAGGGCCACCTTTTTGGACTCTATCCTCATCCACCTTCATACTTGCCAGGACAATTTGAACCTGCACAAGCTATTCATGTCTGAAAAAGCTTTGGAACCACTGGCGAATTTTTTAAAGAAGGTTTTAATTAAACACAAATGCAGGGAGACTCCACCCCCAGCTGTCTAGAGTTTTTGCTTTATGTTGTTGTTTAATGTTTTGCTGTAGTATTTTGCTCATCGTGCTTCATATATACCTGTAAAAGTATATGTGCCTAATAAAGGCGTTGAAATTGAATTGAACAGAGGTGGGAACAGAGACCTTACAAAGGTATTCTTAAATAGAATAGGCATTACAAGGATAAGGACCAGGAACATGTTTGCACAAGTCTTAGAAGGCCTGCTCTATACTTCCTCAGGCTTAGCCTATGTGAAAAATAATTTAGATCCATGCTTAGCAATAGCCCCCAGTCTGTCCATTTGCTTGTGCTCTGACACCAGACTTTGGAAATTCTGTTCCCTTCACCCCTCCATTTTATGGGTTGTCAGCCCCCCAACTACCCCATAAGAGCCAATCCACCATGGTTTTATCTATGGATTTTAGGATAAACTGCATTTATGCCTAGCTGCTGTAAATGCAATCTTGATGCAAGAGCATGGTATCACCAGGTCTTGTCAACATTGCTTCATCCTTGGAGAATATCTTATTTTGCATAGGCAGAGGAGAGGCATGGCAGTATTGAAGAGCGGCTGCGGCAACTGGAAACTCAGTTGGAGGAGAAGAACCAAGAATTGGCAAGGGTAGGTTGACTTCTCTAGAGCATATAACACTGGGCTGCTTATTACTTTTTATGCCTTCTGTACAACACAACAGTGTAGGGCAGGGTCATGCTGAGAAAGGGAGGACAACAATTTGGTGTTCCTCTTGTACATTTTTTGCTAGGATGTCAATATATCATTCACTAGTTTTACCACCCAGGGGAAAGCTGCCTGTGAACAGCAGCTTCTCACACGGTTGCCAGAGGTCTTGAGCCACACTATTGTCTTTTTTGGGGGGATGGGGAGAATAGATTGTAATTGTATAATCTGAACTTATGACACCCAACCACATGGGAAGCTATTTCGTACATACAGCTCCACATGCAATGCAGTTGTGTTTCATTGCAGCCACTCAGAAGGTGGGCTGCACTTATGAACTGCATCCAAGCCCTGAGGTTTTTATGTTTGGGGGGCATAAAATATGTATGCCACCCTTCAGTAAAATTCTTTTAAGGATGATAAAATGATTAGATGAAATGGGGCACTTGATAATTCTGCTCCTATACAGATCCCTATCTTCCTCTCTGCTTCCAACAGCTCCGTCTCTGTTTATGAACTGTTCTGCTGTACCTTTCATTCAGGAGCTGACATTTCAAGGGTGTTTTTTTTAAAAAAAACAAAACAAAAACACCAACTCTTAACGAGCAGTTTTGCAACACGGAAATAGTTGCCAGTGCAAGTTTGTCATTATAATATTCTAGAACAAACCTGTACTGAAACTAATGGTGTAGTTTACCTCCAAGTGTCCATTGCTCTCCTTGTCAATATGATGCAGCTGGATCAATGACAACTTAAAGAGTGTTCCCTTTCAGTCAATGAAGTGGTTGTGGCATAATTCTAAAGAGTTTCTTATGAAGGGCTGGATATAATGATGGGTGATATCTGGGATACTTGCATGATAAAGGCTATTTTTGTAGCAGTTTCAAGGCAAATCTGCTAGGTGTTGCTTGGCTGATCTTGATTTTGCCCCACAGGCCCGTCAGCGGGAGAAAATGAATGAGGAACATAACAAACGACTGTCTGATACTGTGGATAGGCTTCTGAGTGAGTCCAATGAGCGGTTGCAGCTTCACTTGAAAGAGAGGATGGCAGCCCTGGAAGAGAAGGTATTACAACTTGCCCTTTTGTTGTGCTGCCTCCTGAGTGGCCAAGGATAATATTGCTGAAAACTTAAGATATGACTGAACTGTTGGGGACCCTCAGAAGAGCCATCCTCAGTAGGAGCTGAGGCATCTCATGGCTTAGGTCAAAACTGTTTAGATCACTTTATATACTATTGTATGGGCCTCTTTTAAAAAATTAATTTCACACTTGGTGGATTTACAGAAAATTGTTATTGCATAATGGGTTAGAGTAGAGAATCTTAGAGGCTGGTTGTAAGGAGTGGGGGGTGCTGGTCTGTGCCAAATGTTTTTGCGCCTTTCAAAGCTTATTCAGATTTTATAACTAAGTCTGCAGAGATAGAGGGCATTACTGATGCCTTGTTAGGCACTTTGCTGATAGGATGTAAGTGGCTATGGCAAAACAAAACAGGTCATTGTTTAGCTTTTTGGATGCTTTTGTTATATAGAATATCTTCATATAACCACTCGAAGTTCATGCATCTATGTAGCTGTTCAGAGTAATTGCATCAAAAAGTTAAACTCTGTTTAATGGGGGTGGGTAATTCTTTGAGAGGGTGATCTGAAGAGTGTTGGTTTGTTGTTTTATTGCAAAATGGTTTATCTTAAAACATAGTAAAAATGTTGCTTGAGTCGTCAAGCCATGGATTAAAACACATTGTGGGATTTAGTCCCAACGTTTCACTTTCACCTGTGAAAAGCATTTCAGGGGGTTACAAAGAATTTTGTAGATGCTTTCCACAGGTGAAAGTGAAACATTGGAACTAAATCCCACAACAAGCACTTTCCACAGGTGAAAGTAAAACATTGGGACTAAATCCAAAAATGTGTTTTAATCCATGGCTTGAAGACTTGAGCACATTTTTAACTATGTTTTAGACTCACCCAGACATGAAAGTCTTAGTATGTTTGTAAAACGGTTGCATGTTTGAGATGAGGTAGTCTAGTCATCTGTTGACTGAAATATTAGCATAACAAAGCAAACATAAATATTTCTATGTAATCTAGATGTCATACATCGATTAGTTCACGTCCGACTTCATACTTCAACTAAATAAGGCTAAATGTTCCTTTTGGCTTCTCCTCCTTCTTTTAAAGGGATTCTAACACCCACATGCAATGAGTTGACAGCTGTCCTGCACCTGTTTAAAAAATAATCAGTGTTGTCATACAGAGACTGGCATAAAGAAAAGATTCTAGTTGAGGCTAGTAGCTTAAAGGGCAACTAGATGCCCTGTGCTAAGCAGTGCTCCTTCTCTTCAAAGTTTTTCCATAGTTGTGGTGCCATGTGCCAAGGTATGTGACTTTAGTAAGCCCTGCTATGCACATACAATAAGAGAGCCTTTCTGACTATGCAGTTAATGCTTCTAAATGGCAATCCTTATGCATTTTGAATGTTGCCATTAATTGTTCCAGTCCTCTTCTTACTTGGAAACATGCGTCCTTCCATAAGGCCCCCAAATCCACTTGTTTAGGAAACCCAAATAGCAGTCAGTGAATCAGAACTGCTGACTGAAATCTGCTGGGAAAGGAACAGGAATTTCTTATTAGAGGATTTCATTGCAGATCATTTTTCAAGAGTAGGATGCATATCCTAAGCATACCCTAGTCCCAGTATTCCATAACCTCCTGGTGGGCTTCAGCCTACTGAAGCTCCCAAGCCTTGATTTGCCAGCATAGGGCCCATAAAGCATTGAAGCAGCAGAGGCTCCCATGCAGGTGGGCAGTGTAGGGGCAAATAGTATTCATCAGGCTGATCTCATCAGCCCCCTGGTTCACAGGACAAGCACTATATAATCATGAAGTTCTGGTTTTGTTTTTCTTCAACAGGGATCTCACTCAGTGCCGTTTATATCAAAACCAATCTAGCTACTAACCATGGAATTCAAGGCATGAACTTCTTATTTATGTTGCTGGACAATAAGCATTTTACATGTGTTACGTCCAGGTTCCAGTGATTTTGTGTGTGTTCTGAGCAGAAAGCCTACTTGTTATCCATCTGGAAACAATCTTCTTCTAATGCTGTTGCCTTAGGAACTTGGCAGAGGGAACTCTTCATGCCATTGTCATGTTTAAATGACCTTTTTGGTTTCCTCCATAGCCCTTACCTCTAATTTTAATAAAAAATAATTACATATTAAAGGCAATTTGCACATACTATATCAACATATTTAATGTTTAGACCAATTTCTCAAACATTGTGCAAAGTCGTTCACAAAATGATTCACATAAATAGTTTTATTCCTTACGACAACTTTGCAAGGTAGGCTAGCATTATTAGTATCTTGAATTGGTATCTAGAATTTTGGTAAGGATCTATGGTCATTGGAGATGGAATTCACAATTACTCTTATCTTCCCCACGGCAGCCTCTGTCCTTGTTTACTTTCTGTTGCCCCCTTGAACTATTGCAGAGGAAGCACTTCTCTTAGGGCTGCTGGGTCACTCACTTCTGCCATTCCCTCTTGGTCAATATGTCCCTGTGTTGTCTAGTTGTGATGATTAAATTGATACAAGCTTTGTCTGAAGCCCAGCTATCTGATGGCAAGACAGAGTATAAATTAATTGCTCCCATGTCATCAAAAGCAGTCTATGTATTTCACTATATAGCAAAGGTTTTACCATGCATGTTGCCTTTTTCAGTCATGCAGGGCATAACTAGGTCTCCTGTCTTTTTAAAATATATGTAGCTTTCTCTGGAGCATCTCTTAAAGTCCTTTTCTCCAAAGTCCTTTTCTCGCTTTGACCTAAATGGTTGCATGCTCTGTTCATAATTACTCATATTTACTTTTTAAGAATACATTATTGCAAGAACTGGAAAATACCCAAAAGCAGATTGAGGAGCAACAACATGACAAGGTAAAGCCACTCCAGGACACGGTGTAAGGAGTGGCAGGCATGTGTATTGAAGTGTATTTTCAGTGTCTTGAAAAAAAGCATTGCTGTAGCATGATCAGAAAATAATGTTATTGTGATAATTAATAGTTTTCCCAGCAGTAAGTGCCTTAAACCATTGCAAGCAATTTTATGCTTCCTTGCTAGCTCCTTTTCAATGCAGTGGGAAGCCAAAGACCAAACTTCTCCTGCAAGGAAGATGTCCTCACAAGGATTATGAGGCCTCCACCCTCTTTAATTGATATGGCACTGCGTATTGGTTAAAATAATAGCAGAAATGGGATTTGCATTAAATGGTAGAAAATCAAACTGTGAATAACTCACTGTGGGGTCCCATATAGTCTGCTGAGAACCTAAATACACAAGTGCCAAAACATTTGATTAGTAGGTGTGATATTTTAGTTTTGTACTGATCTTCTGCTGAACCAGAATATTTAGTTTCAAATTTATCATATGGTCACCTAATGTGATCATGTGTATTGGCAATGGGGAAATCAATTATTTATTAACAATAGGAAAGACTGGAGACCTTTTCCAGGTGATGATTTTTACTCAACAATTATTCAGTTGTTGCTTATTTTTCACTGGGGTTGCATTTCTGTTTCAGAGGTGTCTTTCTAGCACTCAGACTTAACAATATCTTGTTGCTGGAAAATTTTTTTTCTCCCAGTCAACTTAGCCATTTCTAATGTGATTGCCATGTGGAATGTGATGGTGCACCTGTCACTTCTAAATAGCGGTTGTTGTGATTGCAATCAGCAGAGATCTGTTTGCCTGCGCAGTTCAATTCTGGATAATTTATCACAATCCTAATTACAATCCTAGATATGTTTTCCTGGTACTGGCCCCATTGAACATACAGGCATACTTGACTATCGTAGACTTTTATTGCAGATTTCTCCTCAGATTCCTCTGAGTAACACCAGCAACAAAATCAAAATCTCAGGCTGCAATCATATACCTGGGAATAAGTCTCATTGAACTCAGTGAGTCTTACTATTGTGTAGACATGCATAGGATTGCACTATTAGTAACAGCCACTGTGCATCATGAAACCTCTAGGAACCAAGAAGTGCTTGCCTTGTATCCCTTTGTTTGCTTCTTTGCCCCTGGTTCTTCCCCCCCTCCTTTCCCTCCAGCATGCTTCTATGTCACTGCCTGCATGAAGATATGCTAATTGCACTTGGTATGGTTTCTTTTTATGGAAGCTTAAATTGGAAAAAGATGAGTGATATTGGCTATAGAGAAACCATTTATTTTATTCTGAACAGAGAAGGCTGTCAGATGAAATTGACAAATTGAGATTAGAAATTGACCAGTTAAAGACAAGAAGTGGATCTTTTCTTGACAGCGTACATACAAGGTAAGAATATTCTTTTTATGAATCTATCAAGTGCTTCTGAGAGGCTGTGCTGTATTGGGGGGAGGGAAATCTTCCTAAACCAACCAATAGCTTAGGCTACGTTGCTATGTTTATAAAATATTTATCTTTATAAAAGATCATTAATACTAAAATGGACTTCAGATAAGTGGTTCCAGTTGTTCATAAAAAGTACAACTCACATAAAGCTTTTCCATCCTCCACCTGTCTTTTAAATTGCTAAACTAGCTTAATAAAATTTAGCTGGAGACAAAATCCAGCTGTTTGCTATCATTGTGTGATCCAGTAGAGGGTGTAGTTATATAATAATCTTGCCAGCAAAACAAATAAGACAACCAAGCACCTGCAGAGCTTCAGCTACTGGTTTCTTTGCTTTTGTTTTACAGCCTCACTAGATAAGCAATATAGCTTCTATAGTTATGAGCTTCAAAGTATAAAGGTCTCTTCACACATGAAAAGCACATCATATATAAAACGCAGTGAAATCTATACATACATCATCATCATATGACAGCTGCACTTGTATGCATTTCATGTTGATCCTGGTGACCTGCTTTTTCTATAGATATTTTACATAAACTACATTGTAAAGTTCATTTAGTACATCGTCGTTTCCTGCCCTGAACCTTTCTGATGAAAATGTAAAGACATTTGTAAAAGTCCTTGTAACCCCAAGTACCTATATCAGGAGAAAGGCAGAGTAGAAAATAATTAATTAATTAATTAATTAATTTTTATTGGTTGTAGTCTGTTCCTTTAGTACAGTCCTTATTCTTGGGAAGACTGACAGCTCAGTGGTAGAACAAAATGTATGAGTTCTGTGATTCAAGTCCTGGCATTTTCTGTTGAAGGTGCTCAGGCAGTAAGACTTTGAAAAATCCTCCTGTTTCCTTAGAAATTCTTAGAAATAGCATTTCTATTCTAAGAAATATGCTTAGAAATAGCCATGCCAGTCCATGTAAGACAAAATTGTATCTGGAGAACTATAGTACAACCTAATATTTCCTTTTTCTTTATTTTTTGGATATTTATCATTTTGGGGTATTTATCCTACCTTTTTGCAAATATAAAATGAGGCAGTATTCAGGAAGGGCTTCAAGGCCTCTACTGCCGCTCCGTAGGTATTACTTATGAACCCTCTTTCATCCGGGTCTATTTATGGTCTCAAGGCCCAGCCATCATAGATTCTAGATTGCCTAAGAAGATGAAGGGTGAACTGTGAAAGTTACCACTCTCCAGTCCTTGTCCGACTCCTCCATGGATTTGGTGTAGTTCAATACTAGGGTCATATCATAGTATCGTAGTTCAGAAGCATACATGACTCAGCACTGGGATGTGAATTCTAGCTCAAACACATGGTTGGCCAATGTCCACATCCAACCAATTGTTGTCTTCAAACACCAATACAGAACAACTACAGCAGCCTCTTAATATCTGCGGGTTTGACAACCACTGATTTGATTAGCTGCAGTTTTGATAAAAACTGGAAGTTGCCTGTTTTTGGCTCCGAGCTTCATTCTGGCTTCAAAATGCACCTGCGCCTGACCAGAGCTGAGTTCCAGTCAAGTTTGGAGGATTTGAGCATCTGCATTTTTCCATATCCATGAAGGTCCCTGAAACAGAACCCCCATGGATAATAAGAGCCCACTGAACTGACTTTCTTGAGTTGGATAATACAGGGAGATAGAACCAAATGTCATCTGATACTGGTGACACTTCAGTCCCAGTTCCTTGATGGCTTCTCCTAGCAATTTCAGTAGATGCTAAACAGCCCGGGAGACAAGATAGAATGCTGCTGGGCCTCAGAGGCCAAAGGACTAGTAGTCTCCTAGCAAAACCTGCTGAGCCCCTCCAATAGGACCGGACAAAATGATGTCCCCTAACCACAATCAGATAGGCAACCTAGAAGGATACTATTGTTGATTATATTAGAGACTGCTAGGAGGTCCAGCAGAACCAATGAGGGCATGTTCCTCCTGTTTAGTTTCTGGTGGAAGTTGTCAACTATGAGAATCAAGACAGGTTTTTTTTTTTGGAAAATGAAAATGAAATCAGACTGAAGTGAGGCCAGATCTCTGCTTTTCTCCAAGACGCTCTTAAGCTGAAATGTCACCATGCACTCAGTTGCTTTGCTTCAAAAGAGAAAATCAGAAACCAGCTAATGGTTGTTTCGGGAGCAACCACTGTTTCTCTCTACAGTGGGAAAAGGTTCTTTATGTCTTGTAGACATGTTATGCCAAGTAGACATGTTATGATTATGGGCTAAACAGATCTGTGCAGCATCTGGCGTACAGTGAAGCAGTCATATGACTGCTTCAGTGTGTGTCGTCGTGAGGCTCAGCCCATGTTTATCATATAACCTATTTTTGTTAGCTTTGCTGTGGATTTATCAGGCAGGCATTAGTGTAGGGTGCTGTTCTTATCCTGCATGTTTTTAATCCAAGACCATTTCTGCAAGAATGGGTGCTAGCGAGAAAAGAAGATTGAAGCCATATTACGGAGAAAGAAAATAGTAGTTCAGGCTTTGTTTGTGAAGCTGGAATCTTTAGAAGAAAGCCACAAGCCCAGTTTGTTACTCCACTTTGATTGCTGTTTATGGTAATAAGAGAATGTGATTCCTCATGGTGCTGTGGCACCCACTTAGGGCCGGGACAGTCCTGAAGCAGCTGCCACTTTGAGTCTGATCACCCAGTGATGATGTGACTACGGAGCAACAGGGAAAGTAGGGATTGGGAAAAGTCCCTGGCTGGCTTCCCCGTTAGAAGGAGGTGAGGTTTTGGAAGGAAGGGGGACTTTAGAGAAAGAGGAAGAGAAAGACAGGGAGGGGGAAGAAAGAGAGTGGGAGGAAGACAGATGAGAAAAGATATAGAGAAAAGGAGATGGGAGAAGAAGTGGAAGAAAAGCAAAAGAAAGTGAGGAGAGACAGAAAAGGTGGCAAGGAGGTGAAATGAAGGAAGTTGGTGGGAGGATGGGAGAAGGCAAAGGATCATAATGGAAAAAGCAAGAAGGGGAAGAAAAGAGGAGGAAGAAAAGAATGCAGAAACAGAGGAAAGAAAAGGGAAGAGGGGGAGAAAAAGTGACAAGGTCCTTGGGGGTGAAGCAAGAGCCTTCTCTGTTACATGGGTATGGCTGGTCCTTGGGGTGGGAATATCATGCCATTGTGCACCATCTTCCTTGGGAATGCCATATATAGTTGCACCCCCATGACATTAGTAGAAGTTCCCAGCCATGACCAGTGGCAGTATAGCTGGGTAAAGGCTCCTCCTTGCTGCCTGGTCATACAAGGGGCTACAGGAATGCATTGTAAAGGTAAAAACTGGGAGATGTGTTGTATGGTGTGGCCACTGTGCTCATATATAGTTGGAAGACTTATGTTTTCATGAGATAAGGGGGACAAGAGACATAAAAAGCTGCAGATGGATTCAGGGGCTGGTTGCCTTGATGATAAAGATGCTAACCCATTTGTTCAAATACCTGGCAGAGATTTTTTCTAATAGAGCATTTTCACTGACCCACTAGCAACCTGAAAAATCTAAAACATCTTTTAGTTTAGGCATATGCTGTAATGTAAACCCAAACATGGCAGTGGTTTTTTTTAACCCAATGGCTATTGCAGGGGGGAATATTTTTTTCTGCATCTCTCTGCTGAAGCTCTTGCTGCTGAGGTTTGTCATGCATAGGCAAAGAGTTGTGCTGATGTTTTTTTTCCCCTAGAAAATTGAGGGGTAGTCGATCCAGTGGGGATCTCAGCTATCACTTTCTTCCTTTGATTGCTTTCTCTTCAGATTAAAATGGGGCTCTTATGCTCAGCCAGTGAGTTTAGACACAAGTTGATCTCCTATGTGTGAGCCTAGCATAAAGTGTGACAAGCTGGGCAGCTCAGCACTTTTAGACTGTTATGTGAATATGTTTGTATTTTAAAATAAAATCTATAGGTTAAAAAAATCTTGTTTAAATGTGCTAACAGAAGATACACAATTCAAAGCTCTCTTTATGGCCCAATACAATTCAACTTTCCAGTGCTGATGCAGCTATGTCAATGGGGCTGCATCCTGCCGTGGGCGGGGGGCAGTCACAGAGGCCTCTTCAAGGTACATTTGTTTCCTTAAATTGGGGTGGCATTGTGGGTGCATCAGTGCTGGATAGGATTGGACCTTTAGTCTTTTAAAATAACTGGAACCTAATATCAAAGTCCCTTGACCTGGAGGGCTCTTATTAAACTTCAAGTAGCAAATTATAAGCTGCCTGTTATTTGCTAATCAGGGGCAAGCTTATTTAACATTCAGGGTCAAGTCTTTCAGTGCTTGGGGTAGTTTAACTTAATATGGTGATCTCAATCTTAATATGGTGATCTCAATCCATTAGTAGAGTGGGCATGGAAATAGTGCTGTGCATGCATTTCTCAGGGCTGAAAAGAATATCTAGAAGCCAAGTTTAAATGCTACCAGGCACTTACTTGGAGGAAATAGTCTTCTTTGCCCCTATCAGTGACTGGTGGCACTTCAGTTTCAACTTCTGGATCACTCCCCCTCCCCAATCTTGGAAACCATTCAGGTAACCATTGCTATGCATGCTTCCTCTTGTTGAATCGGTGTACTGACAAGTGGAGGAAGGGTCACTAATGTTTTTTTTAACCAGCATGAACTTTAGGAGCTCACAATGGACCAAGGGATGGAGCTCTGGTGAGCAGGATCCCTCTCTCCTAACCAGACTGTTCTTCTCTGGCGCCAGTTGTAGAAACATTTGCACACCATGGTGTGTGAACTTCAGTTATCCAAAAGTTGATCTTACTGATATAGTTATATAGCATATATACATTTATATAGCAAATGGCATATATCATATTTATATATTTTTCAGGTTGATCCTCAAGCCATTATAGAAAATATTGTATTGTATTCAGAGTGTGCTCTGTGGGCAATTTCAGCCATTGACTGCAGATCTATCAGGATTTTGTATAAGCGGATAAGAGGAAAAACCATAGTAATGTGCCTTTAAATTTAGGACTGTTCTTTTAAAATGTCTTGAAATTACACTAGCAGCATGATCTTATGCATGCCTACTGAGAAGTAAGTCCCTCCGAGTTCAGTAAGACTCACTCCCAGGTAAGTATGTTTAGGATTGCTGCCTAATTAAATGATTCATTTGAGATAGTCTTTCAAGAAGAATGCAATATCATGTATGATGATGTATTTTCTTTCTATTTATTTTTTTCATAGATCCCTTGTTGGAAGTACTCCAGATCTTAGGTATCCCCTGAGTGCTATGGTTCATGCACCACTTGAGCCCTTTGGAACACCCTCCAGTCTTCACCGGGCACCAAAGAGCCGATTTGCTGCTCTGCGGGAAGAACCTTCCAAGGTAAAACTCCTAATGTTTGTCTTGCATCAGCTAATCTCTGACGGACAGCTCCAGTTACGCCTGCATCTTGGAGCATATCACACATTATTTGTGATGGCAACAGCTGCAGCAGCTGTCCTGGGCCTTTTAAACGAGGGGCTTTGGTCTTTCGCTCAACAGTAACAGCTGCAGATCTTACCCACTCTGAAGGAAAGAGATTCCCTGTTGTGCAGAAAGGCTACTGGATGGTAGCCAGGACAGCCCTTATTTGATGGAATCTTGCAGAGAGTCATGAGATGAAGTTTCAAAGGATCTTTACTATGCTGTGAAATCTGGGCATGGAAAAAGCTTACTGTAGCCCTAGTTTTAGTGTTTGGTTTGGATGAGGTGTTGGTCTTTGTTCTGTTGTTCTTGGATGGTCATGTCAAGCACTGGAGCAGCAGCATATAAACATTTTTACATCAATAATACTTAGGCTTCAGTGAGCTGTTCAGCCTCACTGTGGATCAAATTTCCACTCCCTTGTGGTGCAATCTCAGCACAACCCTATTGGTAAAGAAGGGACATGGATCAGTGTCCTTAATTAAGGTGCCTTTCATGAAGGTCCTTCAATCCCAGTGCACAGCTTTGACAAATAGCATCTTTGCTTTCACTCCTCTCTTATAATATTTCAGTGTGATGATGGTTGATTGCAACAGAATATGGGAAAGTAGTGCCTTGCATCAACTGTTTATGTTGTGGCTTGATGTGTTTAGGATTGGGAGCTTGCCCAGCCAGGTGGGGTCTTGGCCACAGCAGCTCACACCTTTGACAGTGACCCAGAGATCTCTGATGTTGATGAGGATGATCAAGAGACTGTCTTTAGCTCTATGGACATGCTGTCTCCCAGTGGTCATTCTGATGCCCAAACCCTTGCTATGATGTTGCAGGAACAGTTAGATGCCATCAACGAAGAGATCAGGTATGGAATGTACCAGATTGGTTCATTGTGTGTGCACCCTCTGTAGTTGACTTGTAAGTGAACTGTGTGTTTTGCTTCTAGGAATGGGTGAAAAAATGAGAAAGCCATATCACGGATTCCCTAATAGGGAATAAAATCATTCTGCACAAGATTTGGATTGGCTGAAAAGTCAGTAATAGATTGCCAAGAGATTCCATCTGTGTCTGGAGCCCTGGGCTGTAATAGTGAATAATTCTGAGAAAGAAAACATTATCTTAGCGATTCCATTTGGACTGTCTCCCAGAGAACTGCACAAGCCCTTCATTCATCTCTAGTCTTATCCTTCCAAAAATGTCAAAGAGCAGTATAGACAAAATATAGTAGTCTCTGTAATGCATAAGGGGTGAAGAAGTGCACAATTGTAGTATTCCCTCAGGAGAGCTAAACAACCGGGGAGGAGAGAGAAGAGGGCTGGACTTAGGAAGAGGAGGAAGACTGGAAATGCAGACCAGCTGCCTCAAAGTGACACAGCCACGTTGGAGGCAGGTTACTTGTGTTGTCACAGCACTTGTTCTTATGCAGGGCAGCAACATTTCTTCAGATAGAAGCACATTGCCCACATTCCCTAAGAGAGGATATTGGTACAATGTAAATTAGTGGGAAACCTTCCCATGTCACAAGTGAAACTGAATTTATTAGTGAGGAATCTGAAGCAAAGGAGACCTGATGACTTCACCAAAGTTTTGTCTTGAGTCTGCAATGAAATGCAGAAGAACAGCAAAGTGGCTTTCATTTCCTGCTTTAATTTTGTAGTCCAAGTTGCCTTGCTTTAAAAAAAAAAATTGGAAAGGAATATACTGTACTGAATATTGATGGAGTAGGGCTGGCATAGGGCGCTCATATGAAATAAGTAATAATAATAAAATATGAGGGAGGTGGGAGATTTTGTTGATATGAATGTATTGTTCTGAGATTGGCCATGTGTCCAGAACCCTGGAATATCTTTATTTCTCCATAATGTGATAAAAAGAGATGCAAGGGATGCTCATAGGGCAGGTACATTAAGCAAAAGCAGTGGCCAATGAAATGCCTTGTTTTCCTTTAGAATGATCCAAGAGGAGAAAGAATCTACAGAGCTGCGGGCTGAGCAGTTGGAGAGCCGCGTCACCAGCAGCAGCATGGAGGCCCTGAATCTAACACAGCTCCGCAAAAGAGCATCTATCCCCACCTCCCTGACTGCCCTGTCCTTGGCCAGCTCATCTCCCCCCATCAGTGGGCGCTCCACGCCCAAGCTTACCTCTCGCAGCACAGCACAGGACCTTGATAGAATATGCAGCATGACCTTGGTAAGCCAGAAAAAAAGAGTCAGGATACATTTGGTTAGGAGGACAAGCGGGTAGCATTCTGGTAGCATTCTGTGTTCTTTCATTAGCTCTTGCTCCTCCTTACAATGGCCTGTGCTGGCTGCATTTTTGTTTCATTATCCTCTCGGTGTTTGTGCCCTTAGGATTTTCAGTGGAACAAGAACATTTTTAGTTCTTTCTATTATGAAAGAACATGTAATGTAATGATGACACAGACCCATGCTATTTTTTTTCAGACGGCCTCATCTATCATGATTGATGCCCACAATTTTTATTTATGTTCTCTTCAGTCCAAGTATAGCAATTAAGCCTTCCACATCACTAGCCATCTGCCTTCTGTTTCATACTGTCATTTTGTTCTCTAACATCTACCCCTTTCTGTGTCCACAGCCTAGTGACCTGAGGAAACACCGGAGAAAGTTGCTTGTGAGTTTCTTTCTTCTTTTGAAGCATGATTGTGGTCCTCTTCTGTAACCCAGTGGCTCTCCTGCTCCCTTGTTAACCCTGTCATAACAGTGTTGAGCAGTTTCAGTGTACTAGTGTAAAAAAAAGATAAAGGTTTCCCCACGACCGAATGGTCTAGTCGTGACCGACTATAGGGGGCTGTGCTCATCTCCGTTTCTAAGTCTGTAGAGCCGGTGTTTGTCCAAGGACAAGCTTCCATGGTCATGTGGCCGGCATGACTGTACACCCAGGCACACAGAACACCATTACCTTTCCACCGAAGTGGTCCCTATTTATCTACTTGCATTTTTAGGTGCTTTCAAACTGCTAGGGTGGCAGGAGCTTGGACAAGTGACAGGAACTCACTCTGTTGTGTGGTCTTGAACTGCCAACCTTCCGGTCAACTGCTCAGTGGTTTAACCCGCAGCGCCACCACGTCCCTACTAGTCCGTACTAGTCTGTCCGTACTAGTGTAGAAGTGACCATATTCTGGAAAGCTTTTGTATTGTCAGGAATAGGGGTGCAGAGATTGTAAAATATTGAGTTTCTTCAGGGTAGGAATTCTGAACTCATTTGCATTCTTTTTACTGATTCCACAAAATGTATATACAAAAAAAAGGTGTTGGGGGAAATTGGACAGGACCTCTGTATGAATAGTCTCAGATGATGTATGAAATGTTGTTGTACAAGTACTGCTGGCATCTGGCCATGTCCTCACTGATGACAAAAACAACTCCCGCCCACCATTGCTGCATGATTTTGTGAACCTTAAAATTTCCCCCTCCCAAAATGAGCCTGTTTAACAGTTTGTTTTAAATCTATAATGAGTTAGTGGGCTGTATCTTGTATAGAGCATTGCCAGCTCACAATTTACAAGTCTGTTCCTTCGCATAAAAGCTACATCTGCTGTGGTAAATCTGATCCAATAAAGCTGGGAGAGCTGGAATTGGCACTAAAAGGCTAACTTTGGAATCCAAAGCCCAATTTGGAATAGAGGACACTTCAATGCATGTACTGAAAGTGTAAAATATGAGTAATTTTTAAAAGTAAGGGACTGTGGGGGTGAAGAAGAAGAGATGTGAAGTGTGGGAGTCTGGAGTTGGGAAAAAAAAGTAGGATGCAGAAATTTCCCACTTTGATCACCAAGCACAGATACTTCATGGTTTTAATCTACAGCATAAGAATTAAAGATAATTTTGAGATTCTTCAGTTGTGTACAGATCACACGTTTTGCGGGACATGGAGACTGCAGTCCTTCCATTATAGTGAAAGGCTGCAGTCCAGCCTCCTCTTCAGGCTGGCAACCATTGCTATTTCCCTAGTATTCAGACCAGAATTTGGACAATTCCTGCTTAAATTAAATTTTTCCTTCAAATACTGCCTGCCTGCCATGAAACTTTCGTGGCTGTGAGACTGTCATTGGGATTTGGTTAGATACTATTAGGAGGAAGCCGAATCCATACACAGTCTTACCCAGCTCTGAACTTGGAGAATGTGCTCACTCTCCTGCCTGCTGCCTAAGGCAATTGCTTCAGTGAGGCCTCATGGATGGATCAATCCTGACCAGAGTCCTTTTGAAGGCAATCTAGGTGGTCTGACTACATTATGGCGATTCTTTATAATCTTCATTGGCTACCAATATGTTTGCAGGTCCAAGTCAAGGTGCTGGTTGCGACCTTTTGCACCCTACATGGTTTAGGGTCTTGATACTTGGAGGATGGCCTTCTCCCTCAAAAAAGTGTTCCTAATCTTGCAGCCTGTTTTTCAGCAAGAAAGGTCCTGGTCAGTATCTTGTCATTGGCAGAAGTACAATTGCCGGAAACTAAAGACAGGACTTTCTCAGTGATATTGCCAAGGTTGTGGGATTCTTTTACCAGGGAGGCCGAGCCATCCCATTGCTGCCCACATTTAAACAGGCATTAAAACACTTTTATTTTGGCCAGTCATTCACTGATCCATTTTTTAAGCTCAGTTCTTGACTGTTTTCCCTTATTATATTTCTTTGTTTTCCTTTTTTGTCGGTTTTTGTTGGGGGTTTTATTTTTGTGTTTGATTATACAGGTGGGCCTGCAATATCCATGGATTAGAGCCACCCGAGATCCTCTGCACCTGATTGTAGCTAAGCTCCAGTCCTGCCCAGAGGGTGTTCTGAGGGCCGTGAAGGCCTTGCGAGGCTTCTCTGGTTCTTGGAGTGTCCATTCTGGGCAAAAAAAAGGGGTTTCTCAGTTTCTCAGGGGAAACTGGAAATAATTTTTTTATGCCTTATAAGGCATTCTGAGGCCCAAGGAAGCCCTTCACAGGTTTCCCCAGGCCTCATAATGCCTTCTTAGTAGAGGTGAACAACATAGACAAACAAGCTTTGTTGAAGGAAAATCAGCAAAGGCAAAGTAAGCAAAGTAAGAGTCAGTCTTGCCTCACGAACATTTTAAAATTATTTGAAAAGGTTAATAGGCATGTGAATGAAGGCGAACCTGTAGATTTTATACATCTGGATTTTCAGAAAGTGTTTGACCTGGTCCTTCATCAAAGACTGCTGAGAAAACTTCCTGGTTTTCCTGGAAGTATAGCTCCAGTTGGGTTCAGAGGATTAGCATGGTCAAAATCAGCAGATAACCATGGATTTTGGTATCTGTGGGGGTTCTAGGAATGGAAGCCCTATGGATAATGAGGGCCAACCTGTACTTTAAAGCTTGTTTTATATTGTGGTGTTTACCAGCCTGGTGCTCTTTTCAGAGATAGAACATGAGGGAAATAAAATGTATTTATTCAGAGCCTTGGAGCTCTAATTTTTCAGTCAAAAACCACTCTCCACAATTCATAGCATAAATGCAACTTGACTGATTAAGGGCACAATCCTAATCTGGAGTTAGGCCAGCACAGTTAGGCCAGCAAAGTTTGACTGGCACAAGAGGCATTGTGAAGCACATTTGGACCACTCTCGCAGTCAGGGAGGGTAGCGCACATCTGTGTGCTGGCCTCTCTGATTCTAAGAATGGTCCAAACATACTTTACTGTGTCCCTTGTGCTGGCCTAACTGTGCCGGCCTAACTCCAGGTTAGGATTGCGCCCTAAACTAGTGTGCACCCTATTCCCCACCCCCAATTCCCTGCCTGCTCTGCCTGCTATATTTGTCTGTACATTCAGCCTCAATGCCTGCCTGTGATTTCTGCGGTATAAATTAGCTTGGATACAACCTCCTGTTTAAAATAGTTGGGTTATCAAGTGGCAATGCCTTATGGTCTCCATGGAAGTGTGTGTGTTTCCTCTGCTTGGGTGTTTAGGTGACCTTGCTTGTAAGGTCAATTTCTGTTAATTTAGAAAGAGCGCTTGGTAAATTGTGTGTACGGTTAGGAGACAGCAAAGCAGTTTCTCATAAACTGCCAATGATAATTGAACACAACAGAGGTGGAGATCTTTAAAAAAATTACTAGTAGTGAGAACCATGACATATTTCTAAGATATTAGGAGAGGTTGCTTTGCTCCAGGCCAGATTTTGGGAGAATAGTACATAATTTCAACACATGCTCACATCTCATTTGCCACTTGTATATGTGGTGTTTTTAAAGCCTGCTGCTCCATTTGCTGCTGCAAAGGAGGCTTCAGCAAGGTTACATGATCATCTTCCTTTCAATGCTTGAATTGTGTTGATTGGATCCTAGTTCCCTGGCTCAGGCAGGAAATTGCCTGCTCTGACCCAGAGAGAGGATGCCATAAAGCCCTAATCCAAAGTGGTACTAAAGGTGAGTACTAAAAGATGGTCTTTATATAACAGTGAGATTGTACCCAATGTATGTTCATCTAAATCATGAGTCTTCAAACTCTAGTCCACAGGCTGGATCCAGCGCCCACCTGCTCTTTCCCTGGCATGAACGGCACTTTCCGTTCCACCAGGGATGCTGCAAAAGACCCCAGAATTCTGGCTGTGAAGCCTGCTGGAGTGGCAGACCCCAGAAGTGGCTGGCTGCAAACAGGGCCGGCTCTAGCAGCAGTGGGGCCCAATGTGGGGCATTCCTGCGGGGGCCCTAACCTTTGCTGCGGGGGCCCCCACTCACCAAGAAGAGCTGTGTTCGTGCCACGTGCAAAGCATGGCATGTGGAAGCAGTTGGTGGTGATATCATAACATCACCGCCAACTGCATCCAGGTGGCCCATTTTGGGCTGTTCAGAGGCAGAGGCAGGTGGGAGAGATGAAGATAAAGCTGCTCTGCTTGCCCCACTGGATTGCCCATAGAGATCCCCTGCAGCCACAGGCAATATGTTCACCCTGCTAGTGCGGGGCCCCCTGACGTGTGGGGCCCAATGTGGCGACATTGGTCACATTGGCTTAAAGCCAGCCCTGGCTGCAAAGACCCCTGGGGGATGTAGTTGGGGTCTTTTGCAGTATCCCCAGCAGAATGGAAAGTTTTTCTGTTCTTTTCCCCACTGCAGAGGTCTCCAGTTTGGAGACCGCTGATCTAAATGATGCCAACACATAACTGCCTTCAGAGATCTCTAGTGTTTCTGTAGTTAGACTCAAAGGTGGCCCTGGATGTGAGTTGACTTCAAGCCAGAGCTTGGGCCTTGGGAAGTGAGAAGCTCCTCTCCTCATGGCTACATGTTGCTGATGAGCCACTACCTCTCTCCTTCCTGCTGTTTTTGGACTCCATTCCCTTCCATTAGGGCTGCATTTTACCAAGTGGCACTACTGATAGTTGCCACTCAGTCATCCAGGACTTTGGATTAGATCCTGTGACACTCTGAATGCATGTGAGTCAATTCGACCTCCTTTAATTGAACTGGCAGGTGAGCTATGCCTGGGGTGTGTGTGCGCTAGAGATGGAAGGGAGGCATTTGGACAAGAATCTGCACGCTGACTTCACTTTATCTATTCAGTCGCCAGCTGGTCGAGATGACAGTCGGGAAGATAAAGCCACCATAAAATGTGAGACTTCTCCTCCTTCCTCACCTAGGACTCTGAGACTGGAGAAACTTGGACATCCTACTCTAAGCCAAGAAGAAGGCAAGAGGTATAGGGGGCTGGCCAGGGTGGGTAGCAGGGGTTCTGCCTATTGTTGGTGGCCAGGTATACTCAACTCTACAGGTAGAGTAGGAAGATCAAATGTTACAGAAAAATCTTTTCCATTGAAATGGAAAACTGGCACATGGGGAATGGTGGTGGTTAGAACCAATTGCATACTAGATTGACATCAACAAATTCTTCCTGAGGAATGTTTCTATTGCTGATTTTGTCAGTCCCTTTGAGGATTGAGAGAGGAACCTGAACAAAGTGTGTATTTCAACTAGCTATTAGAATTGCAAACATGCACATGTTTCATGCTAGTTCCATAAGCTGTAGTTTGCAATACTTCCTCAGAATGTCCTTCAGAGATGACTCTTTTTTTCTAAAGTTTGTGAAGAATGCTCTCAATGAATAATGGTGTGTGCTTGGAACACTAGATCCAGCTCACTGAATGGTTAAAAAGTGCATGGGCCATAGCTGAGTGGGTGGGCAAGTGCTGGTGGTTGCTCAGTTGGATGGCCAAATTCACTTTTGTTCCATTTGCTTCCTGGTCTGTAAAATATGGTAGCCTTTGTCCCTCAATTGCTAGATGTACTGATAGATCTGAAAGGAGGGTGTGGTTTGCTATAATTGCTGCCAAGATCACAAATATCATATAGCACAGTGTTGATGCTGGCTGCTGCTTTCCTCCCTTCCAGGCAGGGAGTGAGTGTGACAGTGCCTCACAAGAAGTGCTAGGAAACGTTTTAGTGAAAGAAGAAATTAGGCTGATTCCAAAAGGGAAATTGCACTGTATTGCTTTCTTCATTGTTGATGAATGACAACCTGAACTTCCTGCTCTTCCCTTTGCATCCTTTAGTTCTTTAGAGGATCAAGCTAGTAACCCCAGCAGCAGTAACAGCAGCCAGGACTCTCTGCACAAAGGCTCCAAGAGGAAAGGCATCAAGTCTTCTATTGGGCGCTTGTTTGGAAAGAAAGAGAAAGGACGCTTGATTCAGCTGAGCAGAGAAGGAGCCACTGGGCAAGGTCTTTGAATCTCTTCACCCCCTTTTAAAGGATGGTTATCCTCCCACAGGTTTCTGGGGCAGAGGAACATTTTGGGCAGAGTTCTCCCTGAACATCCTTAATAGAATGGGAAAATAAGTTAAGGAAATGGTGTAGCATCAGGACTCAAGGTGCTGATTTTCTCCAATTTTTTGGATAGTCTGATAATCTTTACCTTCAAATTTTTTTTTTATTATAATAATTGACAGCAATGGTGGAAGGAGAAAGAGTTGGTAACATTCAGGCACTTCCCGATTTATGTTAGCTTTGATTTGGGTAATTTCAACTCTGTATATGTAAATGTTATGCATCTCTGTTGGGAAGGGCAAGAGGAACCACTCATGCTGCTCTATAAACAAAGCAGGAAATGCAGAGCATGCTAGGATTGCTCCCAGCACACTCAGCATTTTCTCTTTCATTTAAAGAGCCTATGTGGATGAATGGAGCCTGTGCAATTCTTGGAGTACAGCCATCTCAGCCCTTGCCTTCCTAGTGGAGGAGAGAACAAGGCGAGAAGGTAAGGGACCAGATTGCTGTGGTCTGAGAATCATGCAGCAGCATTTCTCTCTTTTTTTTTTTAAAGATAGGGGGGCAGAAGGGAAGAAAGCGAAAGCATTTGCCTGAGCAATAGAATCCGCCTTCTCCATCACTGCTTTTCTCCCACTACCACTTCTTAGTGTTCTTACAGCTGGTTCACTGTTGCTTAGAGAGGGAGGCACATTACCCCTGCAAGCTGCTCACTTCACCTGTACTTTCTTGCCTTGCTTTGTTTCCTGCTTTGATTATAGAGCGGTGAGGGCGGGAGGCTCCACTTGCCTCTATTCCAGCTTTACCTGCCCTCCCTCCTTCTCTTCACACAGCTCCTTCCCTGATCATTCCAAATCCTTCTACAGAGCTCTGCTGGTTCAGAAAGAGATCTGACCTGCAGAAAAATTGCCTTGAGTGAAGGGTGTCTGGAATGGAACCCCTATGTAAGTCAGAGACTGCCTTTAGTGAGGATGGTGAGACAGTACAGAAACTAGCTTTGATTATCGAAACCAGATATTTAAACCAAACGCTGAGATCCTGTAGAATTTAGTCTGCTTAAATACCATGTAAATAAATGAGATTTTGGTAGTCTAATTGTGTGTCAGATTGTAGGCCAAATGGATGCTGATTTTATGGAGATGATGAACATGGTACAAAGATGAGGTCTTGGTGATAAACGTAAATTATTTGAGGCATAGGGAGCAAAATAGCAAAAGGCACAATGGCAGAAACAGGAGAACGAACCAAAAGGATGTAGCTGAACAGCAGTTTGCTTCTTGCTTCTTTGTTCAGCTCTTTAGTTCTAAACTAGAAGCACTAGAAATCAGAAATGGAAAAAGTAGGCCAGTTTTTCCTGCACTTAACACCATGAGTCTACAGGAAGGTGTCAGTTAAATATCACTTGCATGTCTGATCCATTTACAATCCACCTGTATATGTGCCCAAGAGAAGTTGCAGGCAGATGCAGTTTCATGGAGAGTGAGCAAGAGAGAGGATAACAAGCGATGAGATGATAGTATCGCGGGAGGTGAATACTCTTGAAATAGCTTTGAAAGTAAAAACTGAGAGTTGGAAGAGAGTTGCAAACCTGCAGAAGGCAAATGCTGAAATGTAAGTAGGGAACATGGTTATAGCAATAGAAGAGAAAGGAGGGTTTAGCATGGACATTTTGAGTTGTATGAAGAAGAGAAGGTCTGTGGGGAGGCTACCACAATGATTATAGGGGTTTCTTCCTTCTGCTTGTAGTTACTGCTTTACTCAGAATGGCATCTTATCAGAGCAGCTGCTTTTACATTGTGGCTATCAGTTGGGTTGGAAGAGCTGTGTTTGGTGGCAATCTGATCCAGGGAAGATATGGAGGCATAGGCTCCAGATAGAGATAACACAGGGGAAGCAGCGAAACCAATAGATGCCATAGGAAGACCCTGAAACAGGGGAAAGCTTATTGGGTTAGAAATGTAGGACTGTGGGAAGGAAGTGAGCTCATCTCGGGGGAGATACAGTGGATAAAATGGATGTTAAAAATGCATAAATACAGTGGATAAAATAAACAGTTAAGGTACATGAAGAAACTGGGCATTGTATGAGTTTGTAGATAGATATTAGTATCTGTGCTAGATTACTAGTTATATACAGTGTTTACAAATAAGGGGTAGCATGTATATTTGTGGATTTACATAGTGGTATAGTACTTGCAAAAGAATGAATATTTCTTTTTGCTCTGCTTTCCTGGTATCTCATTGTTCATACTGAAATATTAAATACTAAGCATTCAGCTTCTGTGAGTCACTGGAGAGCTTTAATCTCATTCTATTTTATTTATTTTATGTATTCTCTATTGTATTTCCCAGTTCTGCTGACAGATTCAGAGATCAACATACAAGATTCTCTTGGTCTTGGCAAGCTCGGAGCTCAAGCAGAAAAAGATAGACGGATGAAAAAAAAGTGAGCATGCCTACTTCAGTTACTCTTCAGAAATGTTTTACAGGCTCTCTATGCTCAGAGAACCCTTTTCATATTGATTTGCCTGTTAAGTAACCTTTTTGCATTGGCCACAAAATTCCTATGCATTGCAGCGGATTCTAGAAGGCAGTCTAGGGCAAGCTTTTGGTTCATATGGAACACCAGCCAGGTGTCCTGGGCGTAGCTTGCCATATGACCCAAGATTGGTACTCGAGTATGTCCAGCAATGTCATATTATATATGATTTTGAAACATGTATATCCTATCTTTCTTCCCATTACTGTCTTTTGGGCATTGCAACCAGGGGACACTTCAAAGGAACCCTGACATTCTTCGAAACCAAGCTTAAGCTTACTCTTGTACAGACCAGAAACGTGGAGTACCTACAGTGAGATGCCTTGAGTAGAACATCCTGAGAAACATAGAAGGGGATTCCCAGAGTTTCAGAGTCCTTGCCTTTTAGTAACATCCTCTGTCTTTTGGTAATTATTCCAAATAGACTAGAAATATTTCTTGCAGTAGTGTGGTCCGCTTTGTCACTTGTCAAAAAACTGATGGTGTGTCTTGACAAATTTAGTGCTTTGTCAGTGTGCCAAGAGATGAAAAACGTTGAAAATGGCTGCTCTAGATGCATTTCCAAGATGCTGTAACACATACAAAGTCTAAAACCCCTGCTAACTGGACAAGAAGTACTTTTTCAAGTGGTGTTCCTCTTATATTTAGCAGGGAGAGAGTAATTTTTCCCCTGCACAGTGTCTTTTCTAGTGGCTGTTCTGGTGGTGTTCTGCATTATTTTAGATTGTAAGCCCTTTTGGGGCGGGGAGCCATTTAACTTCATTATTACTATTTGTCTGTAAACTGCTTTGTGAACTTTGTGTTGAAAAGTGGTATTTAAATGCTATTTGACTGATTGATAAAACAAAGTTTACTAACAAATTATGCTTTTTTTCTTCAGTTTCATTCACATGCAGATTTATGCAGATTTAAGCATACTTGATTAATTGACCAAATTTTAGCATATATGTTTGTGTATAAGTCAAGGGTAAGGTTCAAGCTAAAAATCACAAAATGTTTTTGCTATGCCCTGTGGATAGGTTGAAGGTAAAACCTGGGTGGATGGGTATGAAATTCTTTGAAAATTACTTACCAGAAATTGTTCTAAGGCAGCAACAGACAGCCAACCAAAAAATGGAGCCATTTCACTTTCTTCAGAAGCAGCCCAGAAACTGAGATATTCTCCAAACAAGAAGGAAGAGAGATGAAAGTGCTTATGGGGGGTTGTAGGCTTTGTTAGGAATACAGTACACCACTTCCATAAGCACCTTCACATCTCTGCCTGTTTGGAGAAGGAAAATGGCTACCAATTTTTTGCTTACAGACTATTGGTGCCTAAGAACAATTACTGGTAAGTGAAATTGCTTTGTTTTTTTCCTACCCACTCCTTTCTGCTTCTTAGCCCAGCCAAGCTGCTGTTAGAAGTTTTATTAACCATATTGACCCATATTTTCAGGATCAATTTTCAGGCATAAATTTTTAGACTCATACATGAGTATATAGGGTATTTAATCATCCCAGTCCTCTTTGTCCTTGTTCAGTGGAGGGAAGAATACCTTGATGTGAAGAACAACAAAAATAGTTGTTCTACAACTTTTAAAAAATGATATCTTGCAGAAGGGGTTAGATGAGTTCTCTAGTACTAGCTATGTACTGCAGAGTAAAAATAGGGTTAGTAAGGAAATGTTTGCAGATACACATCACTACAATATTGGCTTCATAATGACTACCTGTAGATAAGCAAAGTTAGAAGGATCTTTTTGGTAGATGGAGAAATGATTCCCTCTGCAATATCATTGTTGGCAGGTCCAGAAGTTTTATAAATGCAAATTGATCATTCTTTCAGGCATGAACTTTTGGAAGATGCTAGAAGAAAAGGCATTCCTTTTGCTCAGTGGGATGGCCCAACTGTAGTTTCTTGGTTGGAGGTAAGGCTGCCTTAAGATCTCCAGGTGATGAGTAGTATCTAGTCAGTGACCTGGGCTCTGAGTAGACAATCTTTTTTTTTTCCTATGCAGAGATTTGTTTCAAAGAGCTGAGCTAAAAACAGTGGGTACTTTTTCAAAAGCTTTTGTCAGCTTCAAAAAGTATCCATTTTCTCATTTTTGGAGTGTCTACATGTAAGGGAGAATATAAATTAAGAACAAAAAATATTACCCTCGCTCTAAATTGGATTTTGAGATTTAATTTTTCTTGTTTTCAAAATAGATTAACAGTCTCATACTTCCACATCACAAGAATTTACTGAGTTCAGATGATGATTTTTCAGAGACAGAATCAATTATAGAGCTATGATTGTGTCCTGCATTGTCTCTGCTCAAATGGCTTTATCGATTTTTCTAACTCTACTTTGGAAAAGCCTAAACTAGACACAGTCTACATTGATAGGTTTGGACTTGGATGATCTTGAAGATCACTTTCAACTCTATGATTATATATGTGAAACAGTGTGTGTTTGAAGTGGTTGCCATGGGCAATTATTGGATAATATTCATGACGAATAGTGCTCTCCTTGTATGTCTGTAGTTTGGAACTCATTTTAAAATCATGTTCTTTGTTTCATAACATGAAAGGAGAGACATGTATTCATATGCACTCCTTTTTCCTGTTTTAAAGGTGAAATCAATGTGCTGTTTCTCTTAAGAGTGAACTTATTTAGCCTAGAAATTGCTTGCTGTCTGGTCTAGCCAATTTTACCACTCTGTTTATTTGAGTGGGACTACAGCTGCTATTAGGGAGACAGAGGAAAAAGCCCTTTTCTCTGCCTTCCTTTCCTTTTTTTTTTTTTACAGTTATTAGGCTACTAATAACTAATAAGGGTCATATCATGGTAGTGAGACATCATTCTACTGCTAGCTATAATTAGAAATGGCTCCCAATTTGTAGTCACTTCCTAGAAATAACCAGCCATAACATAGGAAAATGTCTGGGAGCTTTTAACTTTCTGGCTTGAACAGCTTAAACCAGCATTGCATATAGTTTTGGTTGGGGGATTTCTTCTCTCTCCTAAGCATGAACTCATCTGTGGCTTTCCATGTTGTAGCTTTGGGTGGGCATGCCTGCCTGGTACGTGGCAGCCTGCAGAGCCAATGTGAAGAGTGGGGCCATCATGTCTGCCTTGTCAGATACAGAAATTCAGAGAGAGATTGGCATCAGTAATGCCCTTCATCGGTTAAAACTGCGCCTGGCAATTCAAGAGATGGTGTCATTAACAAGCCCTTCTGCTCCTCCCACCTCAAGAACGGTAAGTATCTCATATTACATTATTGAGCTTTACAAACTAACTTTTGCTTCACCATGTGATGCTTGGATGCTGCTGTTGTTCACTTCCAGCCGAAAGGGGCTGAAATCAAAATCTGAGAGCCTTGTGAGATCCAAAAGCGTACGTTTCACCTGACTTATGACATTCTAATGAGAAGTGTGGTCTCCTTGTCTTTTCAGAGAGGATCTGGCTACTCTTGTGTCTTACGTGAGGCTATTAAAATGGATGCCAGATCTCACTTCATTGTGGACCAGTAGCCTTTGCCTTAGCAGAGCCTTATATATCTAAGCATTCTAGTCCTTTGTTCTATTGTTGTGGGAACCTGTGGTCTTCCTTCAAAGTAGGGCAGTGATTCCCAAATTGTGAGCAGTGGCTCCCCAGGGAGCCCTGGAAACCAGCCAGGGGAGCTGTTGAATCTCCACAAAACACCTGCCTCCCTCTGCAGTGTATAGGATTATAGTCCCTAATGGAGAGCCACAGCCAATGGCCCAGTAAGTCAAGGGAGCCGCCAGTCGAAAAAGTTTGAAAAACACTGAGGTAGGCTGATAAAATAACTCAAAAGATGCTGAATTTATTCCGCACCATTGTTTGCTTGCAGCCAATTAAATGTGTCTGTGTAAGGTGCTAAAAATAGTAGCTCTGAGAGGTAGCAGTGCTAGTGTCTCAGACTTCTTCCATCATCACCTATTCCCAGGGCACATGCTGAGTTAACTCCGTTTGAAGAGTGCTTGGCATTCCCAAAAACTCAATCATGTCTTCTGTTTTGATTGCGGTGAGGGATATCAGCAAGCAGGAATATTTTAAGTAATATATATTTGTTTCCTTTTTTAATATTTTGAAGAGGCAGGGGGCATGACCGGCTAAGGAAGGAGTGTATGACAAGTAAGGGAACTGTTTGAGAAACCTGAATGACACAGGATACAGCAGGCAATCAATTTAAAACTGAGGCTACAGTTGCAGGTTTTTATTATGAGATATTCAAAAGGCAACTTTCTTCATCTCAGTCTCATTGCATTGGTGCCAAAGAACCATGCCTGCCATCTGAGAAAAAAGCGCTTCTAATTTCAAAGCTGCAGACATTTTTCTTAAGGGATATAATATATCAAAAACTGAGTTTTAATGGCAAGATCACTTGCCACACAAGGTGACGTCCTCTCATCTTCACCTATCCTGACCTTCTCCCCCTAGTCATCTGGAAATGTCTGGGTCACACATGAGGAGATGGAAACTATGGCAACTTCCACCAAAACGGTAAGTTCATTCTATATATTCCCTTGTGTAACTCATGCGTCAAAGTCTTAATGTCCTATCAAGCTCCCTATTACCAAAACTGGTACAGAAATCATTTTGGTGGTATCTGGTAAAAAGATGAGGGCTTTTCAGAAAAACATGCAGCAATTTACCTTTTGGTTTTCCTATGATCATGAGAAGTTGGTTTCAACTTTGGCCAAATTATTGGCTTGTTTTATATCAATGTCTTCTTTTGGGGGGGGCATACTGAGTAGTGTTCAAGATCCATAACAATTATGTCCTTTTCATCAGAAAAAAATAGACTCTTTTAATATCCAGACAACCAACTTTAGCACAGTAAATGATTGGTTCTAAGTGAGGCTCTCTTTAAGATACATCCAAGCGCATAGGTGCAAGACAAATGGTAGGTGTTCTGCTCTTGTGTAAACGGAATAATGTACATCCTATATTAAGAGCAACCAGGGACGTGGTGGCGCAGCGAGTTAATCCGCTGTCGCTGGGCT